>JALPQI010011190.1:0-40006 GCA_025490895.1 Thaumatotibia leucotreta | reverse complement strand
TAAGGTATTTCTAAAAGGTGTAACTGGGTGAATATCTGAACGTTTCAACCGCCTAATTTTGGTGGCATCATTTTTGTCGAAGTTTCTATTAGTTATAATGTGCTACTTTGTCATTTGAAGGAGGAACGGTACCTTATAAAGATGACGAAGTATAACATTGAGGCGTTTAGAAACTTCGGCAATAAAGATGCCACCAAAATTAGGCGGTTGAAACGCTGAGATATTCACCCAACTATCGACTTGTTTTTTAGTTAAAACAATTTGTAGAGCTGCCGGAAAAATACTTTTTTTAATACAGTGAATCGTTCTCAATTCGAAATCGATGTTATATATAAACTGTTAAAACCTGGCCGTATATTTCTGAGCTGTTATTTTGTTTAGGCACCCACCTACAGCATGACCTCCGGTGATATGTAGCTTTAAGGGATATCAAGTTTATATTTTATACTGGTTTCACTGCTGCAAAAAACTCTATTCTTCTGATTGGTTCGATGTCGCTTGTTTAAGTTATTAATGGAAACTTTAAATTGGTTTTTACTAGTTCAGTTCTATAGAATTCTATTTTATTTACTCAAATTATATAGATATCATACGACAATCTTACATAAATGAGTTTGTATCACATGATTATAAGCAAGATTTACCTCATGACCTAGAAAGTTTGTATGGAAATATCTTTTTTTTTATTACTAGACTATCTTTTTGATACCTAACAAAAAAGGAAAGTTTCATACAAACATTTTGGGGTAACATGAGAAATGTATCTAAATCAGCATAATTTACTCTATCAGCTAACCAATTTCTGTCAATATTCAAGATGTAATTCAAATATATAAACTTTTCAAGAAATGCTCAGCTTCATAAAGAAGATTTGGGTACTTTACATTGCTAAACATAGACTGTCGAATACATACATGAAAAAAAACGCCCCTGACTAAAACAATTCATCATATAAGCCGAAACCACTCCACTGTTGGATTTAGGCCTCACCCAAAGATTGCCACAATGATCGGTCCTGCGCAGCCACATTCAGGGGCGATATCATGATCTCTTATAAATGCGATTTAATTTAGGTTCAGTAGTTTTTGACAGTTGTTCTATGTAACTGACACATCGCGATTCATAGGTCCTAAAGTGATCCTCATTCCATCCCGAAAGGTTCTAGAGAGGCACAGCGTGGGTGGAAAGATAATAAAGATATTTATATATAGGTATTATAAATAAACATACACATATAATTACCCATTTCCCCACATTCAGTAGCGGGACTGGCCGCTAGTTGGCTGTTTATCCGAAGTTGTCCGAAGCCGGTGATTTACGCGCCAACTTTCAACATGCTCCCAGATGATTTACCGCGCCTGTTTGGCTGAATGTGAGGTTATGTTGAGATGTGGTTATAAAAATATTAAAATTAGTGTTTTTCTCTCAGTTATTTACATTTCGTCGGGGATAGTGCAATAACAAATTCAATTAGGATCAATTTGAGTGTCAATTGTTTGATATTTGAACTCTAAATATTGCACTATACCCGATGATTTGTTATAATAGAAGCGGCCCTATAACTCGAGTAAAAGATGTAGTCCGTGATTCCATAGAGCATCTACAGGAACTCTTTACATTTTCGGTTAAAAATTCGCAAATTGCTTCTAAGTAATATTTCTCCACATTACATGATAGTAGCGGCTTTAAGGTGCATCCAGACCAAACGAACATTCGCTATTCTAACCCCTCACTCTACAAAATTCGATCGTTACACAAAACGTGATTGTTTGATTTCGTAGAGCGGGGGATAGAACAGCGAATGCTCTTTTGGTCTGAATGCACCTTAAGTCAAAGTATGGACTTTGACATCAAGTAGCGAGTCGATAGTGTCGATACTATGTTGTTAGTTTTAATTTAAAGCTATACTTATTTATGGACCCGAGTTTTTTGTTCTTTTTCTAGTTGCTAATTTTACTCTGGAACGGTAAACAGATACAAACATGTAGGCTATGATTTTGAGATTCGATGATCAAAGGGTACTGATACCACAATAATAGTGTATTTATTTTTTTATATTGTAATAAAATGTCGAATAAAAATCGTCGATGTATTTTTTATGAGCTTAGCATTTATAAGTAAAGCGCACAAATGAGTAAAACGGTTTTAGAGAAATAATGACTGCTGATATTGCAAGCAGGAAAGGATTCCATATTTGTGTCGATTTATTATTTATCCCACTAGAGCGGGAAGTACTTTATTACAATAGGGTAGGAGAATAACATCATAACTTTTTATGATAGTCGTAATGTGATTTTCCTCAGGGTAGCGGTTTATCAGTATTTCTAGATTTCCCGGCAATTTCAGTTTGTGGAACAGTTTATATCCACAGTTTATTATTGGTGGCAAATAAGCAATTGGCTTGTCCGAGTGACTGGCAAAAAATCTTAAAATACTGACACTGCAAAATTTTTATTATTTTGAGTTACTGAGGACTAGCCCTGGTTAAAAAGCTCACAATTTTTTCTATTCACGAAGTAAGTAAAATTCGTCGGGACTATTTAATGTTACAATCAGAATGGTATATACTAATTATTATTATATAGGTATGTAAAAAAGCCAAGAATAAACTTTGCGTGTTTTTTTAAAGACCGTTCTAGAATGGTTTAACTATTAATGTATGTCATCAATCTGTAATTTTCTGCAAATATTTTTTTCTGCGATCGAATGTAACCGCCAGTACCGCCACCACTCTTTCCATACATTTTGTATGAAATAAAGAAAAAAACATTTATTTGTCACAAAGTATAATACACAAAATAAACATGAATATTAAAAACGAAGTGCCACAAACTGGCCCTACCACATACCACAAAACTTTACAAGCGTACAATTCTACAAAATTGTCAACTTTTTGTATGGGAATTTATACAATGTTCTAGAATTGTACGCTTGTAAAGTTTTGTGGTACAGGCCACTGGTCTCCAATTCTGCATATTGCTGGGCCGGTAACACTGTCTTCCATTGGAGCTATTAGTCAGGTCACGTTTGTTAACATTTTACGAATGGCAAGTTGGCAACCCTCTTAACCTAATTTATAAAATAAAAGCATTTAATTTCATCAGCACATCCATGGGACACGGCAATTAGTCCGCAAAAACATTTTTCGAGAATTGTCCCAACATGATTTCATACATTAATCACATAAAATTTGAACACTGAACACAAAATCAAGGGTTATTCCATTATTTACCGCGACGTCTCCAAACTAACCAAATCAAATTACTCGTAAGCGACACAGTTTGAGATCCCCGTCCCCAGTAATGGACCCAAAGAAGTGACTAATGAAATCATCTCGGCGTTTAGGCAAATCCAAATTGGATTGGAAGGCAGTGTCTGCAATGTCCGCATACTTACGGCTTGTTTCACAATCTAAAATATATCCGTCAGACAAAATCATCACTATCCTTTCTTCGGGCAAATAAAAGAAAAAGCAGATAAAATATCGGGATGGTGAAACAGGCCCTAAGAGGTGTTTGCACTTGACACCCGTGCAGCACGCTACTGCCCATCATCATTCTTTTATCAGATAATGATTACACTTCAATCCCTTAGTCGACTTTTACGACACCCACAGGAGGAGTTAGGGTGGTGACAAATGTATTCTTATTGCCGTCACCACACGGCCCTACTTAAATAAACTAACCAAATCAACTGAACCAAGCATCCCGCAATCCAAAGAAGTTGTCTAATGAAATCATCTCGGTGTTTAGGCAAATCCAAATTGAATCGGAAGCCGTGCCGAGTCAGCGTCTGCGTACTTAGAGGCGATTTACACTTGACGACTAATTGGCACTTGAAATAGATGGAAAATACAGTTTATTTATTTAAGGAAAGTAGTAAAATTTCGCTAGGTACTGTAGCCGTACCCATGACTTTGTAAGTGACGGTAACATTTGGTTTTACTCGATACGTAAAGCATTCTATCACGTTCGCACTTACTTATTGGAGTGAGCGCGATGGTCTGCTTTAGGTATTATGTAAAATTTAACGTGTCCGTTATGTGACAACTCATGGTACGGCTACTGCTATCATGTTAATAGGTACATTCAACTGATTCAAATCCTCTCGGAAATTATATCAAAGCGATGTTAATTAATATGTCGGCATTACATTTGTATTTTTTACGTAAGTAGCGAAGACGAGCTATAATAAGGAAAAGCATATATAATATAATAAGTATACTATAATACAGATAGTAGGTATTTATTGAAGTGGCCAACTCATGTTCAACTCACTTAAGTCGTTGGTGATTAAAGATCAGCAGCGGTGCCAACAGGTACCACGAACGTAGCGAGTGGATGGAAAGGGATTGTTCAACGCAACGGGCTTGCCACGTCTACGTTAAGGTTGAAAATTCCCTAAAAAGTTTTACGCGTTTGACCAACCAACTTTGTTGCCTTTACTGTGTCGTATCGTATCGTATCCGTCTCGCTACAGTATCCGTACCCTGTAAAGGCTCCCCCGGACAATGGTATAGCCGTATCCGAATGCGGTTCACGTAGCCGCCATGTTTAAAATTAGCGCGGTTTGTTCCTCGGAATTAATTGAAAAAGTCTATTAGCAGAGCTTGTTCAAACAATAAACGTGTATATAAACATTCTGTACAAGTGCTTTGAGTATTTTATTTTAGTTGTGTTTAAATCTTTAGACGTTTTTTTCTCCTTTCTAAATCAGTGAATAAAATTATGAATGTATAGAAAATGGCTTCTTAGATAATGTCGATGAAATAGGTACGTTATGACGCTATACCTACAGCGTTTTCATGGGGTTTTGTTTTTGAAAAAGTTATGCACTAAAATATTTATGTAAATAGTCGTATTTGTTTCCTTGTTATACATATTATTATAAATAAAACATCTCGTGTTTTTATTAAATTAGGTACTTCATTATTGATTATTTTATATTTACTTAAAGAATTGTCGTATTTATTAAAGTGGGCCGTATTCCTGTTCTGTAGTATTTTGACATAAATAGACTAAAAATAATACAGTATAAATAATACCAAAATTAATTATATTAATATTAATAATAAAGTAAGTAATAAATAAGTCAGTGCTTGTGAGTATAATATAATACGTTTATTAACTACATGGTCCAGACTACAGGAAAAATAAAATCAAACTATTTTGCATCCAAAATTCAATTCATAACATTCCAATACTTTTCCATTAATTTGCAACATTGCACCAAACAATAGTAAGATGACGCAATATAAAATTATGCATGCCGATGACCGACGCTATCCCTATAAGGAGGCTTCCTGGCTTTGACAATGGCTCTGGCGATGCCAAATTTAGCACTGTACTCATATGGTTCGAAGTGAATCCTGGTCTACTACCACGAATATCGAAATTCGTAAATTTCGAGGATTTTTCTCTGTCATATTTTAAAGACAAACGGGTCTTAATCGCGTAAACTTACGTTTAATTTATATCCTGACGTATCGGCCATGACGTTACACCCGTGGTCGCAGACAGAGTCTCTCCAGCCAGTCAGTTCTCTCGCCAGTCTGCCTGCGACCACGGGTGTAACGTCATGCCCGAAACGTCAGGATATAAATTAAACGTAAGTTTACGCGATTAAGACCCGTTTGTCTTTAAAATATGAGTGATAATCGTGAAAGTTTTTCTCTGTCACTCCAACGAAGGCGCCATTAGAGTGAGAGAGACACATCCTCGAAATTTGCGGATTTCGAAGTTTGCGGTAGGGCCGCAGTACCGTCGTCACAGTTGAATGACCATTTATGAACCTTATGCTGATTGTAATAAGTATGAATGTTCACGGTGTTGCGCTGCTCACATCGTAAAAATGAAGAGGCTATTGTCTTAATACTCACAAGTATTTTTTTCTCTAAACTAAATGTAACTAAAAATGCAGTTTACGGCACTGGTCTCACCGCGAGCTACTAAGCTATGAATTATGGGCTATAAATAAACACGAACAAAAGATACGCACTGCCGAGTAAAAAAAAGAGACACGGCGATACTCGCCCGGCGGTGATAGCTGATAGCTGGGCGAGTACCGCCGTGTCTTTTCGATGTACACGGGAGTGCGTATCTTTTGTTCGTGTTTATAGCCGATAGTTCATAGCTTAGTAGCTCGCGGTGAGACCAGTGCCTACACCCCGTTAATGACAACCGTCCATAGTCCATAACCATTTAAATTTAACCAAGTCCATTCTTAAACCTTACCTCTATGAAACTTTGACAGGTTTTTTAAAATATAAAATAATATATGAGTTTGAGATGAAAAACATAGCGTTTTAAATGAATAAAATCGGCATTTAACTATCAATATGATTAATCAAATGTCTGTGAAGAAATTAAAGGGTGTGGTCCCTTTTCTTGACGTTGAAGGCCAATTTCTCACAACAAGTTGAGATTAAAGATTTATAAAACTTTTAGAACTTTACTATTATTTTTGTTGGCAATACTTTTATTTAGGTACTCATTTTGTTTGAAGTGTTCGATTCGGACATTCACAGAATACCGAATTACCTATGTTAAGGTGCATCCCCCACTCTACGAAATCAACGAATCACGTTTTGTGTAACGATCTAATTTCGTAGAGTAGGGGGTTAGAATAGCGAATGCTCGTTTGGTCTGAATGCACCTTAATAGGTATGTGTACATACTTCGTTATGTGTACTAGTCAGTTAGTTGTTAGGTACCTAAAACTGTAAACTATACGAGACACCGTAGATTTCATTGACAATATTTTAGTAATTGATAAACATTTTCAACACGTCTTTTCATTTAATATTTTATTTTCCTTCCATTTTCAACTCTTAAATAAAGCTATTCAGTTAAAAGGGACTCAACTACGTATAACCCATTACTATTACTAGTATTAATTACTTTCAAGTTCAAGATACAAAGGTAGACTCAAAGTCAGAGACAATAACTTGATATCTACAACTCAGTAAACTGTTTCGTTATCAGTACAATCCGTACTTCAGACTAAAGCGATCTTTCATCTATTGTACAGTCGAACATAGATTAATCTCCCAAGTTTCAGCCAATATGGAAGTACAGATTAATTAATATAATAGATGAGGCGATACGGACGGTCAGACTAACTTTGGAGCAGATTGTTGCTGATACGGTGAAGAGTGCAATTTTAGTTAGTGTTTCAATATTTAGTAACAGTAGTACACTTAGTACAGTCACTATCAGATATATCTAATGGCAACTATGTACTTGTATCTATCGTATGTATGGCCGTATGGTGACGGCAGTAAGAATACATTATGTCCACCCTAACTCTTCCCGCGAGTGTCGTAAGAGTCGACTTAGGGATTGAATTGTCACTGACCATTCTTTGATAAAATATTGATGGTAGGCAGCAGCGTCGTCATAGTCGGCCAATTGGTGGAACAGAGGGCAGGCTTTTGCCAAGCAGTGGGACATCATACGCAATTGTAAAAATGAATGATATTGCATACATAGTATAAACGTACCTATTTGTATGGATGCCTAAAATATTTGAAATAATTATGGGACTAATACTACAGCGAAGCTAATAAAATAAGACTCGCACCATCATTTTCAAAAGACAAAAGATAAATTTATAAAAATAAGTTATGGAAAGGTAAGTAAATAAGCAGAAGCACCATACATTTACTTCAGAAGTTCAAGTTGACGAAAAAGGGGATAAGAGGCTCAAAAATGGCGCGAAATAGGTACGCACTATAATCTAGTGGATATATTTTACGCAAAGAAACACCTAGAGGTCATCTCAGAAAACTTATCCATTGGGGAGCTATAAGCGTCTAATCATGGATTACAGAAAAGCTGACTTTTCGGTATTATTCGGAAATATCGAACGTTATAAAAATTAATACGGGATGATTTTTTATTCACTATTTTTTGGGTTAGATTTCCAATCGAGGTCTAGGCTTTCTATGAGAGCTATGATAAAAACGGAAAAAAGAAACGAATATTCGTATATCACTTCGCATCATCAGCCTATATCATTCCTCTGCTGGACAATGGCCTCTCTTTAGCCTATGCGTATGGACGCATTAGGAGGTAAATGCCCATAATCGCCATGCTGGGTATTATTATTATTGTAGATAAAGGGCTAGAAAATTTACCGCATCGACCGGTTGCGATCTATTGTGGCAGCCCTGTTTTATAGTTCGTTACTAATACCCGTTGAGTCTAGGAAGTTCCAGATTCTTTGGGCTGTAATATTCTGTACCTCGTGAGGTTAAAGTACCTGCCTACCTAGGTGAATACTTCTTTTGCACATTAGTGGTCCGCAGGAGCAGAGGATGTGCATAGCAGTTTCCTCTGATTCCTGGCAGAACCTGCATGTCGGTTCTCGTTTCTTACCCATTAGAAACATATGTTTGTTCAACTTGCAGTGTCCAGTTAAGAGTTCTGACTACTGCACAAACTTTTTGTCTTTTGAGCCCAAGTAGCTCTTTAGTGCTTTTGTTGTTGTTTGCTGGGTAAGCGGATTGGCAATCGCAGTAGTGTGTCCACTATGATTCATGATGCTGCTGCCCATCATCAACCCTTGATAAATAAAGTGTCAGTGATTTCAATCCCTTAACAACTCTTACGCCACCCACTGCTGCCCATCATGAATCTTCCGCCACGGGAAGAGTTGGATATCACACTTCACCGGTTAGCAAATGTTTTTGTTAGTACTTATTTTATTTTCTGAAAAAGGCAAAGAAAATGTAGAATTGTTTTTCTCCGCTGAATTTTCGCGAGCGGGATTTGAAATATAAATAATTAAAAACGTTAATTTGCTTCACGCTTTTAAACTTTTGCATTTTTAGCGTGTTTTTCTTGTTACTGTTTATGCTCACAACGCGGATTTTTAATATAGAGATGAATGGATTCCTCGTTAATTTGGTTTTTAATGTAAAATGCGTATTATTTTCCATCATCACCATCATCAGCCTATGATAGTCCACTGCTGGACGTAGGCCTCTCCTATTAACTACGCGTATAAACGCATTAGGAGGAAAATACCCATAATCGCCACGCTGGGCAAGCGGATTGGCGATCGCAGTAATGTGTCCACTATGATGACGCTGCTGCCCATCATCAATCTTTTATCAAATAATGGTGAGTGACACTTCAATCCCTTAGTCGACTCTTACGACACCCACAGGAGGAGTTGGGGTGGCGAAAAAATGTATTCCTTTTGCCGTCACCACACAGCGTATTATTTTATCTTTTATATATATTTCACGTGCTCTTCACGTTCCGAACAAGACTCCTTTTGTAATATTTTCAACCGACTACAAAAATAGGAGGTTCTTAATTCGACTATGTTTTTTTCATGTTTTTTACTTCAGAACATCCGACAGGGTGAATCGATTTTCATTAGTACATTGTGCATCAAGGCAGGTAAGTACGGAACCACTAACGAGAGTGTTAGGAGCCCGACGCCGTTAGGCGGAGGGCTTTTATGACTCGAGTTAGTATTCCGCTTACCGACCGTGATGCATACAATGTTTTTCATCACACTTGCCGCCAAAAAAATAAGTTTTAAGAAATAACATTATTAGATGATGTACTGACATTTCTATTACTCCCTAGGGAATTTCACTTTTCTATTACTCCCGCTGCGCGCGCAAACAATGGCACGCTTAGGCAGCAAGTGTGATGAAAAATTCTTTTTTTTAACAACGAAAGTCCTTTTACTAAACCAAACAAACATTTCCAAAGGCTTCGGAGTCCCCACCTATATAATAGCAGACCAACATTCCATGCAGATTTGAAATTGCACTAACTTACCTAACTAAAACTTCGACTAGGACTTGAGACACCAAGGAATCTGACCAAATGTCTAGTGTTTCGACAGATTACTTCATCTAGTTGTGACATGAAGCAATGGAGAGATTCGATGGGAGGCGGCTAGCCCGTATTGCTTGCCCCTAAATCCACGTTTTCACTTAATGTTCTGAGCGAGCATTCGTTTGTTTTTGGGCAGATGAAAACAGGATTTCACATAGGAAAATGTATATTCGTCAGCCCACGAACAAGCGAATGCTCATCACTCAGCAGTGTTATTCACTAAGGAAACCGCCTTGCTGTAAGCGCTGTGTCAGCGCTGCGGCAACGTCGAGCCTAAAAATGGTATTCACTAAAGTACTTTAATCGACACTAGTGCTCGGCGACGAATGCGACGTGAGCTGGAACTACACTGCGTCACAGTATAAATACAAGTCCAGTAGTCACTCTCCGGCAGTGGCGACGCGAATGATACCTACTGCACAGGGTTGAACAAAATTAATTATTCGACTTGGTACAAAGGTACTATAGGTATAACTGTCAATATGAGTACTACAATACCACATCATGACATTGCATCAGTATTGAATACTGATGATTATGAAAAATAATATTAAATATTATGTACCTTAGGTATCGATTAACGTATGCGGAATGAAATCTGCACAAAGTTTAATATTATATTAAATAAATGATATCATTATTATTTTCTTGAACATGTACGTTTTTTAATATCGATTTTAACAAGTATTCATGCAAGATAAAAACTACTTGAATCCAAAGTGTATAACTTTAGTTTTATGATACTTTATCCATTGATGTCGAAAAAACAAATGTTAGCATTTTTCTTGCCTCTAATTTTATCTTCTGTAGGAAAACTTTTTAAATAAAAATCCTTTGCTCATTATATTTCATATTCTTGTTAATTGGTCTATTGATACTTACTTATTATGCTAAAAATATTTAATTGAAATTAGCTATAAGTCGTTCACCGTGACATCCGTTACTGAAAAAGCAGTGTTTTTTACACTTTTTGATCAAATGGCGAAGTCATATTTTCAAAGTTGTTTATTTTTATTTTCCGTGTTGATAGGCTTGCTCTTTGTTTATGTTTCGTAATGCCCATGGTTTGAGGATGTTTTTCATCAATTTTGTTGTCATATTTAGAAGTATTTCTGAGCTCCCTGTTCGATTTTGTGATTCGGGTTAACGTAATTTCCTTTATTCGAGCTCTTTCTGAAAAGTGGCTGTAGCCAAATTGTTACATTACACTAGGGTTTCTAATATCATTTATTGGAAACGAAAAGAATGCGAGATTTTTATAAAACAGTGTTTCAAATCTTGCCTTCTTCTAAAAAATCAGAATCATCGTCGATTTTGGCCTTAGCAAATGTGTCTTGTGGAAAATACATGCAGTTGTGCGACATTGTTCTACTCAATTGGCCATAATTTCTAAAGAAAGATGCCAAACCCGACAAAACTATCCAATTTAATTAACAATTGTATACAAATTAATTTAGCATTGAGACACAAGTTAAATTTAATTTTTTTATTTTGTTTTTACTTGTTCAAAATTTGTGCAAATTTCACTCCGCATACGTTAGTCTCATGCACAGAATCATTAAAACATTACAATACCGTAATGTGTTCGGCACTGATGTCATTTTTTTAATTTTCTATCTCGAACGCAATACGACACAAAGCGCGCTGCGCGGCCGGCCGACCCCAACTGACTTATCCCAAATTATCCCAATTTGCATGTACTCGCTGCGTGCGTGTAGTGCGCCTGTGTGCGTGGCCGCGCGGCGTTCATTTGTTAGAAGAGTAATTACTGGTGTATGTATACTGTGACTGCGTCGAGAGTTTGACGTTTAATGTACGAACTTCGTATTCTCTAACGAAAAACAGCGACGAACTCGCCCAAACAACCTCGCTCACAGCCTCGATTCTTAATGTCAAATCAAACAGCTAGGATTTAAGACAAGGCTGTCTCGACGTCGAGCTCGTTGACGAACGCATCGTTGAATGTATAAATAAGAGAATAGCATAGCTGAACACTAAGTGAAAACACGGCTTTTGAGTTTGGTCGATATTGTCTAGCCTTATAACAGAGGCCCGTTTCTCAAAAGCTTGTAACTTGTAATACAAGTGGAAGTTTCTTTATAACATCATTAATAAGATATGGACTTCCGTTTGTATTACAAGTTACATGCTTTCGAGAAATAGGCCCCAGATTACCTGAGAAATTCGACCGGTGTCCCCTAAAGGTGGGTCCACACTTGTGACATTTTGCCGAACATTATTCCGTGACCGTAACAGTAACACGTGTCAGTACCGTTAATGTGGACGTATTATGTACGCGAACAATTTGTTACAAGTTGCAGTACGGCACAATCCATTCCGAACACTCAAAGAACTGTTTTGACACAAACCATGTATGACCAGTCTGCAGGACAATGTATGGAGTTACGATCTACTAACCGGGCCTAAGTGTGGACGCTGGTCTTTGTACTGTCACGCATCGAAGTCACGTGTTACGGGCCGATCCATCTCGAGTCGGTTTTCTTCAAAGCATGTTCGCTATTTTCCCCGACCTGTGACGTGACCACGACACGTCCACATTTGCATTTATGACACGCGTACAAGTACGCCAGATGACACAGCCACAGCCATGGGCTAGGAATGGATCACGTCGTGACCTGTCCGGCGGTACGTCCCCCGCCCGCACCTCGCCGCCGCCTCGGTAGTCCATCATTCACAGAATGCACGCATAACTATAAACTTCCGCGATTGCAGATGCTTCTGCAGACGACATGTTGAGTTACTAGGTAGTCGGTAAATGACAACCAACGACCGACTCTTGTACCGATGTCATGCCACGCAGTCTGGTTCGCCAACGTGCGTCTACACTTGTGACATTTCATCGTACACGGTGTGTAACCGACGGTTACTAACCGTGTCAGCACGATCACGGAGCGTCCACATTGAGCGTAACATGTTCTGTTGCAATGTCACGTAGTCCGGTCCGTCGTATTGTTACAAGTGTGGACCCACCTTAAGCTGGAGCGGCCGAGTGGTTTAAGACCAAGCCACACCAGACGCGTTTGCAGCACGTGCGCGTGTACGTGGCTTGAGCTTGTAGCGTATGTAAATATCATATTCGATGGCACACTGATTGCGTGACGTGCACGCGCGTGCCCAGCATTCGGTGTGTTGTGTCGGCCTTAAGGCATCATCCGCGAAAGCTGAGGACGTCGGTTTAAATCCCACCTCCGGACCTTCGGCGTTGGTAAACTTCGATATTTTTTCTTTACTATATGACATCTAATATTTTATCATCGTTAAAATGTTAAATACCGACCTGCAGGCCTAGCCAAGGCCATTCTGCAATCGTATACGATAAGTGATTATTCACGTGACCATAATATTATATGGAAATGTTAACGTGACTTTACGTACGAATCTGTCATTCTCATACATTTATAGCTTATCGTATACGATTAAGGAATGGCATCTTGGTTAGGCCTGTAGGATTAGCACATGATTGGTGCGACACTATGTCACCGCGAGATAGTTAACTATATTAATGAAATAGGGACGGAAAGTCCATCTCGCGGCGACATATTGTCGCACCAATCATGTGCTAAGTCTACCGCTGGCGTTTCGTTCCTCTAAAACAAAGGGGCACAGATAGCGAATGCTTCATCTAGTGAGAGAGTATCTTTTCAACCCAAACCCACATTCCTTGTAATAATATTAACTCGGTGTAATCAGCGAGGACACGGGAATTTACAGGAGCAGAATAAATAACACTAGCTGGAAATTTAAACATACGCTTTCTAGTTGTAGGAAAACGACTAAATACTGGACCAACGTTATACACGCTGTAAAAATATGGGGATTTTTAGAGGTTAGTAAAGCATATCTATAACAATTTCTAAGTATAGTCGTGTGAAAATGTGCTTACCTCAAATAAGGTCAAAGTAAAAAAAGTCATTGTTATGTAGTTGACTTATAATTTCTTAGAAAGAAAAAAATTTTTTTTGGTTTATTCATTGCATGTTTGAGAAAACCATTATACATACCTCGGCCATGAAGTGACGGGTTGCCGGCCGAATACTATCCTAATTATCCCATATATATTTGGCCGCCAACCAGTCACTTCCCGGTAATAATGTACTATTATAGAAATTTTAGAAGCTTGAGCTATGCTATGCTATACCTAGAGGTGCATTCAGATCAAACGAGCATTCGCTATTCTGACCCCCTACTCTACGAAATTCGACGTTACACAAAACGTGATTCATTGATTTGGTAGTGGGGGATAGAACAGCGAATGCTCGTTTGGTCTGAATGCACCTCTAGGTATAGCATAGCATAGCTCAGGTAGAAAGGCACAATAAAGCCTATACATAGCCTCACGGTACGGGTAATCGATTTAATAGCTCGATTTAATCGTCTGCCATATCGAACTGGTAATGCTTGAACGATAGACAATGGCCGGTAATTACTGTGGCCAATTCCAATATTGAATGCATTTGGGATAGTGATTGGAGATTAATCTGTAGTTTGGCAATTAGTTTATTATTCGTTAAGAGGCCAATAACAAGCGCCTCTTATATCTTTCAAAATATATACAGATAAATGTTAGCTGTCTTTTTCTTTTATATGCCTTGGGAAAAGGATGGTGATAATGTTACTTGACGGAGTAAAGGCCAAGCCACACCGGATGCCTGTGCAGAACATGGGCGTGTGCGTGGCGTGCGTGTTGTAGCGTATGTAAATTAGGACTCGCGGTCGTGTCCGGGTTTCGTGTCAACGTTTCTCATACCCGTGTTCGTGTTACACGTACACGGGTTTCTGACCCGATTTACACGGATAATTAAAGTCCGTGTAAATAATACCCGTCTGCACGGGTACACGGATACACGGGTATTATTTACACGGATTTTAATTACCCGCGGGTTCGGGGACGTCTTTGACGAGAAGCATACGAATGGGTCGTGAGACTTAAGAACTACCTATAGGACAAATAGATTGATAAGCGGAAGGCTAATTGTGTCATCATCATCATCATCATCAATAAATTGTGTCAATTGTGTGTTTAATTGTGTCAAATAGACCTTATTACGTAACAGATAGAGTCGAAATTTATAAAACATTAATTAAAAAGTTATATCGGCTGACCTTTCCTGAACAGGTAGTGTTTTGTAACAGGTTACATTCAATAATAGACCTTATTTGCATTTGTTCAAATTATTTCGAACCCGTTCGGTTCGGTCTTAAGTACCCGGGCACCCGGGTAGCACGCGGTTTCGTGTAAACGGTATCCGTGTATTGGACACGGACACGGGTACCCGGCGGGTTCGTGTAATTCGGGTTCTTAGTACCGTCGGGCTTAAGAACACGGGTATCCGGTTTGGCGGGTTACACGTGTACCGTGAGCCCTAATGTAAATGTCATATTAGATAGCACACTGCCTGCGTGGTGTGAACGCAAACGGTGTGCCATCTAATATGATATTTACATACGCCACAACGCGTATATAGAAATAGAAAAATAGAAAAAACTTTATTCGTAGCACACACAAAATACAGAGACGAAAAAATAAATATTATACAAATAAGGACGTGTAAGCTACGAAATGGCCTCATCTCAGCATTTTGCTAGCGAGTGCCAGCGCTGGTCTTCCGATTAGGCTGTAGGTACTTACCTACTACTCACCGTGTTACCAGCAGGAAACCTTTACCTCACCACAAATACCACAATACCTTAATTACCAACAACCAGATTACCGATTGATCAGATCGTCCAGCAAGAAACAAGGATTGATTGATTGGTCACAGAAACAAGAAGTTGCTCTAAAAAGAGCAGTTTGCGTTGCACTGAAAAGTGCAGTTCGGCTGTCCAGGACAATGAAGTAGCAGGAACTTCGACGTGCAGCACACAGCGCAGCGGACGGAGATAAGTTCACGACGAGCACGATGAAACACACGCGGAGCAGCGGGCGCGGTGACATGTTGATATCTCGGCGATCGGCGGCGAAATGGCCGACCGCGATCGCGAATTTTGTATTTATAGGTACGCGCGATAGCGCGCGCGTCTGTCATTCGCGCTCCAATCTCGCGATGTCAATTACGCGTATCGCCACAAGTTGGTACATCAAATTGTGTAATATTAATAAGCAATTTTGTAAATAAAATCATTCGAACCAGAATCAGGAAGAAATACTTCTTTCATTATTCACCAGCAACAAATACCTAAAGTGGTACCTAAAGGACTACCTAAAGTGGTGACCACCGACTGAACCCTGAAGAAGAAAGAAGCCTACAAGATGTCTCCCATCAACGGTGTGAACGAAGAACAGCTGACGCCTCAAGATGCAGCTTCGCCGCCTATCGTGACTGCCGCCGCTACGCTATCTCACGACGTGGCAGCCATCTCCCTGGCGCTACGCGTTCCACCCTTCTGGAGAGATCAGCCCGTACTCTGGTTCTGCAGCTTCGAAGCAGCCACGGCAGAGCTGAAGAGGAGCCAGGCTCAGCTGGCACAGATGGTGATAGCACAGCTGGACAAACAAGACATACAGAATATCAGCGACCTCATATACTCGCCACCAGCCGACAACTATTACACTGCCATCAAGAACAGGCTCATCTCAGTGTATGAAGAATCGGACAGCTCACAGACGAAGAAACTTCTGTCGCAAGTCGAGCTCGGAGAGCAGAAGCCCAGCCAACTATTGCGACGGATGCAGACCCTCAACAAAGAAAAGTTCCCAGATACGACGATACAGATGATGTGGCTCGACCACCTGCCTCCCCACGTTCGCTCCGTGCTGACCGTCAGCGAAGCATTCAAAATCAAGACCACACTGGAAGATCTCGCGTTGTTAGCGGACAAGATGATGGAACACATACCTACCACAGCACATCAGATTGCCGCCATCTCATCTCCAGTCGTCCCACCACCTTCGCTACCGTCACCACAGCACCCGACCACAGCTTACCCACCAGGCCTCGACGCGCAATTTCTCATCGGCGAGATAAGAAGATTGTCACTTGAAGTCGCCGAGCTACGATCCAGACCACGTGACAACTACAATCTTCGCCACAGCCGATCGCATCGCCGTTTCCCGTCACGTCCAAGAACTACTTCGCAATCGTCGCAGTCGCAAGATCGAAGCCGCAGAAGCTCACCATTGCCGTACTGCCATTACCACCGCCGATTCGGCATGGATGCACGAAATTGCGCATCACCCTGCAGCTTCAAGCCGATCCCGTCATCATCATCATCGCCGTCGGAAAACTAGACGTAACGCTGGCTGCGGCGGAAACCGGCGTTACTCACACATCACACCGCCTATTCGTGACCGACCGCACTTCAAAATTAACATTCCTCGTGGACACTGGCGCTAACATCTCCGTGCTACCCCGAACGCCCGGCACCAAAGCGCAACCACTGCCATTTCAACTCTACGCAGCGAATAACACCGTCATACCTACCTACGGAGAGAAGACGCTAGAGCTTGATTTGAAGCTACGTCGACCGTTTCGATGGAAGTTCGTCATCGCAGCTGTATCGAAACCTATCCTCGGTGCAGATTTCCTCGACTACCATCACCTACTCGTCGACATAAGGAAGAGAAGGCTAATCGACGGCAAGACGCTACTCTACACTAACGCACAGATCTGTACTGCTAACATACCTACCGTGCGCAGTATAGACGTGCAGCAGTCGTACCACAACATCCTTGCCGACTTCCCAGGAACGACTCGTCTAACATCGATGAAGCTAAGCCCGAAACACAACGTCGAACATTTCATCGAAACGACTGGACCTCCACTGCACTGCAGACCTCGTCCAATCGCACCGCACCGCTACGAACTCGTGAAGAAAGAATTCGCCAACATGATGGAACAAGGCCTGTGCAGACCAAGCAAGAGCCCTTGGGCATCACCTCTTCACGTCGTGCCGAAGAAAAACGGTGAATTACGTGTGTGTGGCGACTACAGACGGCTTAACGCAATTACTAAGCCCGATCGTTACCCAATCCCACGCATACGTGATTTCACCTATCAACTCGCCGGCAAGCAAGTTTTCTCCACGTTGGATCTCAACCGCGCATACCAACAACTGCCAATCGCTGAAAAGGACATCGAAAAAAGTGCCATTATAACTCCATTTGGCCTTTTCGAGTTTCCACGGATGTGCCCCGGACTCAAGAATTGTGGTCAAACATTTCAACGCTTCATCCACGAAGTACTGCGCGACCTTGACTTCGTTTTCCCATTCGTCGACGATTTACTCATTGCATCGACCGACGAAAAAACGCACGAAACTCACCTACGCGCCGTACTAACAAGACTGCAAGATTACGGCATAACCATCAACCCGTCAAAGTGCGTATTCGGCAAGCCATCAGTGAAGTTCTTAGGCTACGAAGTCAGCAAAGATGGAATTCGACCGCCTACTGAAAAAGTACAAGCAATCATCGACTACCCGAAGCCTAAGAATATCGACGAATTACGACGATTCCTCGGCATGCTGAATTTTTACCGCGAAAATATCAAGAACGCCGCACAAATTCAAGCACCGCTCTGCAAATACCTACACAACGCGAAGAAGCGAGACAAGACCGAAATTTCTTGGAACGACGAAGCCGAAGAATCTTTCAACGCGTGCAAAGTTAGCATTCAAAACGCCGCTTTGCTCGCGCACCCGTCACACGAAGCCCCAATCGCAATATTCAGCGACGCAAGCGACAAAGCCGCCGGAGCGTCACTCAACCAGTACGTCAATAACACGTGGCAACCACTTGGCTACTTTTCGAAGAAATTCTCCGACGCCCAGACTCGCTACTCTACATTCGATCGGGAATTACTTGCCATTTACATGAGTTGCAAGCATTTTCGAAAAATGTTCGAAGGCCGAGATCTCATAATTTTCACCGACCACAAGCCGCTGACATATGCATTCACTAAGACAGCGACCAACAATGAATCACCGCGACGTACCCGACAGCTGTTGTATATCAGTGAATTCACTACCGATATACGACACGTTCCCGGAAATCAAAATGCCGCCGCCGACGCATTATCCCGCATAGAAGCTATCTCCTGCCCATCTCCGATAGACTACAAGCAACTCTCAGAAGCACAAGACCGAGATAACAATAATATTCAACTACTCTCACAGCAAGACAACCTCACAATCAAACAAATCACAATTCCTGGAACTTCAATCAAACTGTACTGCGAAGCATCAACGCCGCACTTACGACCTTACGTACCCGAAGAGCATCGCCGTGCCGCCTTCAACGCCGTACACAACGTCAGCCATCCCGGAATCAAAACGTCACGAAAACTAGTCGCCGAACGCTACTTTTGGCCCGGTCTAAATGCCGACGTAGGCAAATGGGCAAAAGTATGTGTACACTGTCAACGTGCGAAGATTCAACGACACACCACAAGTCAAATTTCAAGTTTCCCGCCAACACAAAGGTTCGAGCATATACACGCCGATCTCGTCGGACCTTTACCTACTACCGCAAGCGGACATCGATACCTACTCACAATTATCGACCGAGCTACAAAATGGCCCGAAGCTGTACCGCTGTGTGAGATCACTGCCGAAGACGTCGCCAAAGCCCTGTACGAAGGTTGGATCTCCCGTTTCGGATGCCCCGCTACCATTACCACGGACCAAGGACGGCAATTCGAGAGTCGAGTTTTTGCGTCACTCACACGCTTACTCGGCATCGAAAGAACCCGTTCAACGCCGTATCATCCGCAGTCATCTGGAATCATCGAGCGCTGGCACCGAACTCTCAAGGCCGCGCTGAAAGCAAGACTACAAACGGAGAAGTCATGGATCGACACAATACCTACCGTGCTACTTGGAATTCGAGCCGCGCTACGAACGGACACCGGTGTAAGCGCAGCCTTACTAACTTATGGCTGTACTGTACGATTACCCGGTGATTTCGTAATACCTACGCGCGATGACGTCATCATGGACTCCGATTTCGTCGAAAACTTACGATCGACAATACGCAAGTTAACTCCGACACCGAACATCCCGCAACACGGTACAAGATCAATATTTGTACATCGCGATCTCCAAACCTGCGAACACGTATTCGTACGAGTCGACGCCGTAAAGAAGCCGCTACAAGCACCTTACGACGGATCCTACCGAGTGCTAAATCGCAACGACAAAGTGTTCACTCTGCAGCTACCTAATCGCCAGATGAACATCTCGATCGACCGTCTAAAGCCTGCCTACACCATCACCGACACCGAGCAAGACATACCTATAGCTACAAGTTCAACGACCGCGCCGAACACACCTACAACTACAATACCTACAGTTACCGCGCCGAGCGTAACTTCGCAAGGAATACCTACCGCTACAACGCCGAACGCAACTATGTCACCTGCATCACACAACAACAAGCATCAGAATATTCCCAGCATATTGAAACGAAGCCAGGACTCCAATGCAACTTCACCCACTCAAGTACCTACGACCTGCACTGGCCGCGCTATTCGCCTGCCGGTACGTTTCACTTGAGGGGGAACCCTGTAGGTACTTACCTACTACTCACCGTGTTACCAGCAGGAAACCTTTACCTCACCACAAATACCACAATACCTTAATTACCAACAACCAGATTACCGATTGATCAGATCGTCCAGCAAGAAACAAGGATTGATTGATTGGTCACAGAAACAAGAAGTTGCTCTAAAAAGAGCAGTTTGCGTTGCACTGAAAAGTGCAGTTCGGCTGTCCTGAAAAGGACAATGAAGTAGCAGGAACTTCGACGTGCAGCACACAGCGCAGCGGACGGAGATAAGTTCACGACGAGCACGATGAAACACACGCGGAGCAGCGGGCGCGGTGACATGTTGATATCTCGGCGATCGGCGGCGAAATGGCCGACCGCGATCGCGAATTTTGTATTTATAGGTACGCGCGATAGCGCGCGCGTCTGTCATTCGCGCTCCAATCTCGCGATGTCAATTACGCGTATCGCCACAAGTTGGTACATCAAATTGTGTAATATTAATAAGCAATTTTGTAAATAAAATCATTCGAACCAGAATCAGGAAGAAATACTTCTTTCATTATTCACCAGCAACAAATACCTAAAGTGGTACCTAAAGGACTACCTAAAAGGCCATCGCGTGAACAGTTTCACGGCAGGTAACACAGCACAATACAAATAAATAAACAATAATAATTACATTCAAAATGAAAGACAACACAGCAAACAAAGGTAATATATATCAGGCCGGCCCTGTCATGGCCGTGCATTATCGCTAAACTTTTTGCAGTAGCAACACTGATGACAAGACCGGCCGATACGCCCGACCCGATACAGCACAGCGATCAATCAATGGCTGACAATTATTATGTAACATTTTACTACGCTTACTATGAACAGTATCAATTACGTAATAACGATATTCATCGAAGACAAACACAATCCGAATAACAAAAACAAAATAAGAGCACAATGGAATAACATTTCAATCAAAACGGAAGGGACATTTACTGCTGGTAGGTATAAATATTTAATACACAAAAATCTACAGGCAACTTGTCTCGAGTCTGCAGGCCTCCTCACTAAATTGGTGACTGAGCATGAATATTTTCAAGTTCTTTTTAAAACCGTAAACATTTTGCAGGTTCCTTATTGGCGGTGGAATGTTGTTCCAACATTTATTTGGTGGCCGCATAGCGACAACTTCCCCGGAAGGCGGCCGATGCATGGCGTGGCGTTAACAATTGAATCCCACAATCCCGGCGACCACGTAGCCTAATGCAAGTCAGCTTGTCATAAAGATAAATGGGGGATTTATATTTCAATACTCCAAAGAGCAGACAAGCCAAATGAAGTTTACGACGGTGATGCATTTTAAGGATTTTATGCTTGTTTAAAGATGGAGTCACATGGGCTTTCAACGGAATCGGAATATAAATATGTTGTGTACATATTTATTTATCACGAATATTTGTTCCTTGGTCGTGGCTCTTTACGTGTTTAAGTATCTATTGTTGTTGTTGTTGTATTCTGGCCTATTTTACATGGTCCCAATGCTGGCTCAGTACTTGTTGGGGACTTCACATACACCCTTGAACTCTTTCGCAGGTGTATGCAATGCACGTTTCCTCACGATGTTTTCCTTCACCGCAAAGCACTAGTGAATATCAAATGATACTTCGTATAAAAGTTTTTTTAAATACTCATTGGTACGAGCCGGGGATTGAAACCATATCTATTATTAAGTTTGTTAAAAGCATATATAAAACCGAGCGACATAATCTAGCCTAGTGCATTTCTCTGTGACCTAGACTTAGCTCAAAGCTATGTTAATGGCGCTAATTAGCAGTACGGGTAATTGAAGGAGGTTTGCAGCAGTTTGAATTTAACACGTTTCTATGCTTGTGGCATTTTCAAGGAAAAGGAGTTATTGTCGGTAGTTAATAAAATATGAATATCATACTGAGTGTTTCTTGCGCTGCGTCACTATAATAATAATAACCTTACACATACTGTATAAGTCATATTGAACAGCGTTTAGTATGGGACCAACGACGCCGAAATCGCGAAACATTACACAAATATATAATTATACATGTTTTATAATACAGGGTGAACGATATAAACTATATAAAGTGAACTGATGGCGGCTTATTATCTGAAATATGTTTTGGACACCGGATTGAACTCTTAGGCACGCAAACATTTGGGTTGTAAACCGCAAACATAAGGACGAGACTGAGCTTCGGCCTATAAAGCTCGTAGGAACCAAAAATGGAAGACGCAGTGTGGGCAGACCTCCCACAAGATGGTCCGACGACCTGGTCAAGGTCGCGGGAACCCGCTGGAGGCAAGCAGCGCAGAACCGGTCATATTGGCGATCATTGGGGGAGGCCTATGTCCAGCAGTGGACGTCTTTTGGCTGAAATTATGATGATGATGATGACTAATAAAATATTTTTTTGTGCTAATTTCACGAAAACTCATTAACTATGTTTTGCTTTTTTTAGCCTCAGGATTATGCTGTTAAAATGTTTCTCTCTCCTCATGGGCACCTAGTATAATATTTAATGAGTAAGCCTCTTCACTGCATCAAAGACGGAACATCCACAGGTTTCTAATATCCTTGCAGTTAATTATCAAAGAAACATGTTACTAACATTATTCGAGGCTAGGAAACGCAAGCACTAACGTTTCCTCTTGACCTAGACTTAGCTCAAAGCTAATAGTGCTAATTAGCGTAATTAAAGGGGGCTTGCGGCGTGCGAGAGCGAAACGAGAGGCGTTAAGGCCAGGCTTTTACAGAATTCGTGTTTTTAAACGAACCCTAAAAAAACTTTAAAACGTAACCCTTATAGTTTCACCATTTCCGTCTGTCCGTCTGTCCATCTGTCCGTCCGTCCGTCCGTCCGTCTGTCCGCAGCATAGCTCAGTGGCCGTTAATACTAGAAATCTCTGCAATTTGGTACAGGTACAGGTACCTACATACTCGAATTAATCATGCCAACAAAGTGGTAGAATAAAATATAGAAAAAAAATCTTTTCCAACTGGTGAAGTGAGGATGATTTTTTTATTTGCTGTAATCCTATAGTGTGTGATATCATTGAATAGGTCTCTTAAAAATAATAGGGGTCTTGTAAGAATTTTTTTTTCTAAAGTCAATATTTTCGGAGATAATTGCTCCAGAAGAAAAAAAATGTGTCCCCCCCCCCCTCTAACTTTTGATCCGTAGGTCCAAAATACTTTAAAATATTCATATTCATATTCAATCATTTATTTGCATAAATAAAAGCACAGAAGTCATGCATGCAAATACAATTTCGATCTGACTTAAAACTAAAACAATTGAATTTACAACAGATAATATCACCATATAAAAATAAAAATCATAACTAGGTATGTCAAAAATAAAATAAGATATATTAATAAAAATATGTCCGGTACATTGGTCTACTAAAGCAATTTAATTTACTATAGCTAATATCACAATGTAAACATACAAAAATCATAACTATAAAATATGTCAAATATTACATTCGATCCTCCGCAAAATAAAACTATTTTGACATAATCCGCCCAGCCGTTTTTGAATAACTACGGAACCCTACACTGAGCGTGGCTCGACATGCTCTTGGCCGGTTTTGTATTTTTTAAGCCACATATTAAAGCAAGGTATCCAGGTAACCAGATATAAGCGATTATACAGGTTCGAATTGAGAAGGCAAATTTACAAAAAAGATTGGTTTACTAGATGTGTTAAACTACCAACAACAATTACTCCGTAGTCGGTAAAAATAAAGTTCTAGGTCACGTTTCTCTCGGGCACCTGCAGTTGATAAAGTCAACAGGTTTTTTGACTACTATGTCGATATACTTTGCAGTTTTTGGCCATTCAGTAATTGTTGTTGTTGTTGTAATTCCTAGGGCACCCCGGAGGTGCATAGGGCCTTCACAAGATCCTTCCACGCTTTTCTGTCTTGAGCAACCTTCTTGGCTTCGCTCCAGGTCAGACCTACGGCTCGCAATTCGCTCTCCACGCTTTTTTTCCATGTGTGTACAGGGCGACCACGAGCTCGTTTTTCACCTTGAGGCCTCCACTCAAAGGCGATACTAGCGAGGTTCGTTGCTCCTCTTCGAAGAGTATGCCCGATCCATCTCCACTTCCGCTGCGCTACTTCTTGGGCGATTGGAATCTGACGGCACAAGTTCCATGAATCCTCGTTTCTTATTGTTTTCGGCCAGAATATGCGAAGGATCGAACGAAGGGACTTATTGACAAACACTTGTAGCTTGTGTGTCAGCCCTTTAGTCACTCTCCACGTTTCACAGTAATTGCGTTTAATTAAATATCTTGCGATAAAATATATCCATAATAGGAAAAGAATTAACGTCGAATTTTCTTGTAACGGAATGTATTTATCCGTAATAAATGAAGTTTTTGCACTTTACTTTGTGGCTACCGCCTACATTGAAAATCGTTTTCGAACATCTGTCTCTGTTCCTCCAACGTAAGCGTTATTAGTGTGATAGAGATAGATATTCGACATTTTCGATTCTTTACATTCGCGGTAGGTGATTGGAACGAGGAAAATTAAATGATGTTCAATTTTCTCGCGCTCGATTCCAGTCAAATTGATTTGACCAATTAATTAATATACTCCAACTTAATATTGTAATAAAAATATCGTTGATGGCGAATGAAACAAAAAGTTGTCAAAGACTTCAATTGCACAGATACGTCTAATTATATGCACATGTCAGCCTCCGTAGCTTATTTGGAAGCGACCCTGCCTACGAAGATGGAGGTTCCGCGTTCGAATCCCGGCGAGGACATTATTTGTGTATTTATTTATCACAAATATTTGTTCCTTGGTCGTGGCTGTCTCTATTTAAGTATTTGTATGTGTATTATCTATGATACATATATGTCGTCGCTTGGTACCCACATCACAAGACTTAATTGAGTTTACCGTGGGACTAGGTCGATTTTTGTAATATGTGCGAGTAGTCAACGTCAGATATATTGGATCGACTAAGGTGCCCACTAATATCTGAGCATGGCCTCTATTCTATAGTATCTATTCTGTAGTATAATGTGCAAGTTCAACTACGTTTTACATGTAACTTAAATACGTTATCATCATCATCATATCAGCCGAAAGACGTCCACTGCTGAACATAGGCCTCCCGCAAATATTGCCACAATGACCGGTCCTACGCCACCCGCATCCAGCGGACTCCTGCGACCTTCACCAGGTCATCAGTCCACCTTGTGGGGGGCCTACCCACGCTACGCCTTCCGGTACGTTGCCGCCACTCGAGAACCTTCCCGCCCCAGCGGCCATCGGTTCTACGCGCAATGTACCCCGCCCACTGCCACTTCAGTTAAAAATAAATACGTAATTTGATTTAAATGTAAAATATCGTACTTTACAGTAAAACGAACCGAACATTCGATAAGCCAATTTGGGCAAATAGTCGTCGATCGGTTTATCGAGCCCGCGATCAGCACACGGACTAATTAATAATATTCCCGATAACTACGTTAGCGAAGGATGCGAGTACACTGAGTGGGTAAAAAAACATTATAAAACTTGATGTGAGAGTGAGATTTGGGTTCCATTGAACACGTAGTAAATATTCTGTCTCTTCTACAGTCTTGAGTGCGCTTAGTACATTCTGACTCAAACTTGCTAAACTGTGATGACTGATATCAGCACGGTTTTACTTTCTATACGTACAGTCAAGTGCAAAAATGTGTATCGAAAGAATCGTTTTAATAAATATGTTACGTCGTTTGTATTACACAAATTTTGAGTACACTGGGACATATTTTTGAGCATTTTTATATACATCTTTTTTTGCCTTTGACTGTACTTATTACTGTCTATTTTCCCCGTTCTACAGCATTGAGTCACGCGTGCGTGTCAGATGGCCCACGTGAACTACGATCTACATGTTATCTCCCTGTTATACTTAGGCACGAATTCACAAGTATGAAAAGAAGAGATGAGTGTGGTCACAGTGTATTCCAGCCAACCGCTGACCGCATAACGCGATATGTCGCGATATGTTACCTCCCTGTTACACTTACGTACAAGTTTACAAGTGCGACAGGGATCGGTCTCAGTGTATCCCAGCCAAGCCCGCTGACCGCATAGCGCGATATGTTGTGCATATTACTGTCTATTTCCCCGTTCTATAGCATTGAGTCGTCAGATGGCCTACCGTGTTATACTTACGCATGAATTTAGGAGTATGAAAGAGCGGTACTGAATATACAAACGATACTCCTCCTGGAGTATGTGTGGCTGCTCCCGCGTTTCCGCTACTGCAGCTGTGGCCGGGTCGCATCCCACAAGGGTGGGACGGTCGTTGCACCGTCATTTGGGGACGGCGTTGAGAGGCTGTTGAAGGAAGATTTGCCATGGTCATGGCGAGAGAGAAAATGATTTTGGTGATGATGATGCGGTAAAGGCAAGTTAAGGCAAGGCAAATTCCGATCTGAGAGAGATCTGAAGGAAGACAGATGGAGTGAGAAAGAGGCTGGTGCTCGATGCGAGGCTGTCGGCGCGTCGCTAGCGGCAGTGCTGGCTCGTCGTTGAGAGTCTACTGCTAAGGAAGAGACACCTTTTGCACCTGGACAAAAAGAGAGCGGTCTCAGTGTATCCCAGCCATACCCGCTGACCGCATAACGCGATATGTCGCGCCCCTAGCGCTCGCGCCGCTGCACTTTGTACAGCAATGTGGGCACGGTTCATGCTTGACGTGCGTTTACACGTAATTATAGCTTCTATTTTTAATGTTTGGAAAATATAGGGGCTTCTGCGTGGTTTAATACTGTGCTAATATCAAATTGCAGAGCATTTTTGAGGTCGGAAAATTCGGAACGTGTCGTGGATTTAATTAGAAGTTCTTATAGAGAAAATAAAGAAATGTGTTTAGGTATTACCTCAAACATTATTTATTTACTTAGGTAGGTAAATAATTGGAAAAACATTGTTTTAGAAATGTCATACAATTCAGAAAATGCAAGCATCGCACCAGCCATAATTATCTGGGAGACCTCGGCTATCATCAAAATTGAAATTCGAACCAGCTATCCCTATCGCCGCAATTTACCCCCTTATTCATATACGTTTGTTAACTTAACAAGCCGCTAATAATTGTTTGTCCCTTTTGCTCTTATGGACACATTGTTAAGACCGAAAGGGACAAACAATTATAAGCGGCTTCTTAAGTTAACAAACGTTTATGAATAAGGGGGAAAGTCTCCTGCGGTGTAGGAGAGACAGTTGCTACGAATGATTTTCGCTTTAACCCTGTCATGTACCTACGAAATGTTACGCTTACTTACGTATTCTTTTTAGCTCGAATATATGAATGTTATAACAAGATGAGTTTTTTTACACTAATATATTGTTGTTTACAATAAACATAACTCAGATGTTTCCTATTATTTCAGCTGCGGCTGATGTACGGTCAAACTACCGCATACCTATTAAATTTTTAGTATCTTCCTTACTTACGGAATTCACAGAGAAATATTTCTGCAGAAATCTAAGTTCGTAGCAGAAAATAGATTATTGAGATAAGATTTTATCGCAATGTCTTATATTAATAAGTTTAATCAAAATACTTTATTATTTTTTGTTAAGATATCTACACTAGAGTGTCCGAATTTGACTTTTTTACGCGAGACCTACCAAAAGCCTCTAAATAAATTGTTGATTACGGGAAAAATAATAAAAACATTTTAGACTCAATCTTTGGGGTCTACCATCGTTTGAATCTACAATATTTCAGTATTTTTTACTTTATTTTTGTTTACTCCATAATACTACTGTAATTATGTAGTGCATACCGGGAAAACATTTGGACATTTTATTCCTTTACAGAATTTAGTAATGTAGATACTACTTTTATCTAACCCAGTGGATGACTGATAGAGAATTCCATAAAGTGCCATGGTTTCAATCAGATTCACCTAAGATACAGCTAATTATCTTAAATTCAATGTATACAGGGTGACATCTGGGTCGTGTAGCAAGAGTGAACAGAGTACTAGGGTCGGTCATGCTGAACAACTTTCACTATTGAGGCCACCAAGAATACGCGAAAAAAGTCTTAAAATTATGAGTGAATTCATACTTAACTATTAACTATAGAGTATTTTCAGCTAGTCCATACAAAAAGTGTCAAACCAAAAGATTTGTATGACGGAAACAACAACAAAAGCATACAATCTGAAGTGTACAGACAATTCAACAGTATAAAATGCAAGTCATGTTTCTGCATTATATTTTCCTTGTGATACACGATATACCGAAAATATGAATAATGGTTACTCCAACCCTTTATATGAAGGTAATTGAATTTATGGCTCCTGAAGAGATCCCTTTAAGGCTACAATTTGGCAGAAATGTGGATGGATGGTTTATAACAGGCAAATAAATATTACTTTGAAAGAGGTGTATTTAAGACTCAGTTTTCTAAGACAAAGTCAACCCAAGGTAGATTCTGTTGCTGACCTTGAGGTCATATATTTTGTTTTCAAGATATTTAATAAATAAACATATACAGGGTGAAAGCCTAATACGGGCAAAGATCTTAGCGGAGTCTAAGGCATATTTATTTATTTAACTTTTTGCACAAAAGTAAAACTTAACGTACAAAAGGCGAACTTAATGCCATAAGGCATTCTCTACCAGTCAACCTTAAGGCAAAGCAGAGAGATTGTGGGCGGTGCTACATCTATAATAGCACATTTAGAATAATAATAGTACATTTAGATTTAGAATTTAGATAATTTGTACTTAAAATTAGAGCAACAAAATTATCCTTACGAAATAATTCGGCGCGCAATGTAGTTCAATACACTCAAGTTAAACGTTCGTTGACAGCTAATTTCAAAAGCGGATATAACATAACTGCCATATCAATATTAACAAATATTCGTACCTACATTGCTGCTCCGAAAATCTTAAAATCTATTATTACACTAATGAATGCTTGGTTTAATTTATCCCCCGTATTCGATTTACACACAGTATGGGTACATGTTAGATCTTTCTGAAATATATAGGGGACATTACTATTAGTATTACATTCGATTAGTATCTGGGGACGATATTATATGTACATTATGTTTCTGTTACTGACCAATCGCTAACTTTTTGGCGATTCATATTTGTTATTAATAAAACAAATTATATTTCAAGATAAGTGGATATGGATACCCTTTCACACTAGTCACATTAGATATATCAGAACGGCCATAGTGCTCAAACATATCTGATCATGTAAAATTCCATCACAAAAAAGCCGTGATCAGATTCTTGTGAGCACTCTCGCCACTCCGACATTTCTGGGTGCTTAGACAAGTTGCCAATCGCTAACGCTAAATCGCAATCGTAAACGAAAGGCAGCTAACTGTGTCGCACTAATACGAAAGAGTGACGGATAGGGACAACAACGATACGCTACTAAGCTTTAGCGATTGGCAACTTAGCTAAGCATCCTGATGGCGACTGTACCTATAGACTTGCCAGCATAAATACCTATGAAAATGTTGCAAAAACTTTTCACCGGGAAATAAAACGTAGAAAATTTAAAATAATGAGGCCCTAGATCCTTTGTCATTCTGCACGTCACCCGCTGTCAAAAGCTCGTTAAACGTTAAGCTCTTTTAACGTGCGATAAATAAAAAATCACCACCGGACAGCAATCCACAGAAATCCCGTCAAATCCCTTTTTATCGTGAAGGGTTTGCGTTAATATTTCATGAGATCTTTGATGGCGGATTCGTTATAAAAATACACTGGTCAAAAGAGTCATAAAATTACGGATACTTTTCCATATCGAGTGTTTTAATTTCTACTTTGGTTTACTAGAGGAAATCCTGTAAAAGGGTTTAATTGAAACTGTACAAGTATTGTACTTAATTGTGTTCAAGGGATGAAAAGAATTACGAACGATTTGTGGACATCTTTTATTGGCTTTGTTTAGTGCTCAGTTTTGTAAATATCTTATGTACTGCTGTTGATGCCCTAAATAAATAAAAAAAATGAAAAGATTCACAATAAGATACTGCTCTATACTTAATACTTATACAGGGTGTTAACGGGGTCGTGATCCAAACTGTGAAAAACGTGTTAAGATGGTCTTTCTGAACAAGGTTTCCCATGGAACAAATATGAAAATCGCGAAAAAATTTTTACGGTTTTCATACCGACCGATGCGGAAGTGTTAATGATTTCCAGTATTGTTTCATAATGATGTAAACACATTCTCAAGGGATTAGTATGGATAATTGTATACATATTAATGAACTTGAACTCAATTAATTAAAAATTTCGATTTTTCTTATGGGTCCCTTGGGAAACTTTGTTCAGAAGGATCATTTTAACACGTTTTTCACAGTTTGGATCACGACCCCATTAAAACCCTGTATACTATTTGTCAGTAGAATCCAAAATATAAACAAATATGGCTGACTATCCATTTGACGTTTTTGGCACATAATCGTGAAACACGTTCGCAGATCTATTTTTTACGTTAATACTAAAAATAACATTAATTAAACTGAAAATGTAGTAACTTACTCTACTCAAAGTGTAAGGATTTAAATTTGTAATGAAGCCAAGATTGTGCTTTAAAAGTGCGTGATTATTGAATAATGCAATTTTTTAAAGGTTTAGTTACTTTTTTATTAACGAATGTTATATTATTCGTGTGGCCCTTACGGATACACTTCGACCCATTGGGATCTTTTGTGTAATTGCCCCCAGTTTCGCTTACCTCAGGGCAACCTATCAGCTCAATATGTAACGAATGTTATACTTCTAGGTATACATTTTTATGCTAGACAGTATACTTTGACAGTGGAACTGTTACCATACCATATTGAATAAACAAATTAACAGGATGATTTTTGTGTCATCTAGTAGGAGTGAAAAGGGTAGGTACTCGGGACGGTCAAGCGGAGCAAATTTTACTATCATCATCACCATATCAGCCGAAAGACCCACTACTGAACATAGGCCTCCCCCAAAGATTGCCACAATGACGGGTCCTGTGCCACCCGCATCCAGCGGACTCCTGCGACCTTCACCAAAATTTCACTATGGAGACAAGTAATTACCAACCAACTAATATAAATATTTGCGAGGTTTTCTATGAAGGTGGCAATTTTATTTCCGTGATTTAATGACTGGCCCAAAGTCCCTTGTGAAAATTTATACAGTACGACCATTTGCCATTTTTGATTATGACCAAAATTACCCAGGTACCCTTCAACCAAATGTTACACCGGAATAACAGATAAAATATGACAATATAGCCAAGATCAATAAAAATGGTTGCCCGTGGCATGTCTTCAGTGAGTGCAGTCTGGGTTGGAATTTCACAAAGATGACAGCAACATAAAAGTATTCACACACGGTTGAATATTGTATGAAGTCTGAGCTACTTTGTCTGTCTTGGTTTACGACGTTTATACAAAATGAAATACTGCTCAACATTCGTACTGACATTAGGTACGTATGGCTGCTGAAAGTTTAATTATATATAAAAATAGTAATAAGTAAAATTATAGCGACTAATCAAAAACATATACATACAGGGCCTCCCAAAAGTACGGGACATGAAGTGAAAGTACCTTAAATAAAGCAAATAGGGTATTTTCTAGAAATAAGACTTCATTCTGCATTTACAGATTTTATAAAATTTACTTGCTTCGTCTGGGAATCATACCCACTCAAGTATTAAAAAATAAACACATCCATTAAGCCCATTGCTAAAGACATATTTTTCTAAAGTGACATAATTATCTCAGAAGAAAGGAATACGATCAAAGGTCTAAAATGTATGACTAAAGTTGCAAGAGAATTATGTATTGCTGTTCATACCTCTAAAAATAGCTACTTATCATAGAAAATATTTGAACGCAATATTCCTCGCTGATAAAAATACGTCGTCTCTTTTTACCAAAACAGTGCATCAACGTTTTTTAGAGTACTTTCATACTCTTGGAACAATAAATATGTCTGTATTTTAAGTACATGGCTTATTTTTTAATGAATTAATAGAAAACGTGTTAATAATCCAGCCAAATAAACAATACAAAAGGCACAGTAACAAGAGAAAAATTAAATGTGTAGGTAATCTTCAAAAGATTGGGACCTCTGATTTCGAATTTTAATATGGCTATTGCTACATTTTGGTTTGAGTCAGAGCCAATTTGTAAAAAAAAAACAAAATTTAATCTGTTTATTTCATATAATAAATTAGGTACATTATTTGTTATATACTATACTGTACAATATAGTATACAATATTTGATATATACTTATTTTAACTACTAATCTTAAATATTAAAGATTTTATTAGTTAAGGAGTCTCCGATAATAATAGAAAATTAAAATTAATTTAATTTCCTTAAAAAAACTTTAGCTTTCAATATTTTCTATATTTATCCCACATTATTTTTGTATCAAAGTAGCCAAGATAGGCGGACTTTTATTAAAGTTCCAGAGATTTATAGACGAAGTTCGAACATCTTTAATACTGGCGCCACTTTTATTGGTTCATTAAACACGGCTAAGATCTTGAGATGAATTTATAAGCAGCCTATTAAGTTTATGAGGTACTGGAGATTTATTTTTTAATAATAATCTTAGATCTGTTATTATACTTATTGCTTACTCATCATCATCATATCAGCCGAAAGACGTCCACTGCTGAAAATAGGCCTCCCCCAAAGATTGCCATAATGACCGGTCCTGCGCCACCCGTATCCAGCGGACTCTTGCGACGTTTACTAGGTGGGCCTTCCGGTACGTGGCTGCCACAATCCTTACCACCCCAACGGCCATCGGTTCTACGTACATTGCTCCCCGTCCACTGCCATTTCACTACTTTGCTTACTAGCAAAACGGATGTTCTGGTCGTACTCTCATGTAATTAAAGATTCTTTTTTCTAGCGTTATCCTGGCTGATGCCAAGTCTACTATCGCGAACTTCAAAATCCACTCATTTCGAGAATTTGTCTCTGTCTCTCCAATGAATGCGTCATTAGAATGATAGAGACAAATTCTCAAAAATTGCGGATTTCGAAGTACGCAGTAGGACCTCAGTGTCTGTTTTCCTGCTCCGTTGTCTCCACTTTGCAAGATCCTGAGCTTACTCTTTTATGAACCCATTTTTATAACATATTTCTTTGGATAATTAACTTGGTGTGTTTCCATAAGTAATTAGCACGAATTATACTCACACTTTTAACATTATTTTCGGTGAACTGCTGCTACCTTACCTGTAATAAAATAAAATATACATTAATCATTGATTGCGGCACGTAACATGTTGCTACAATAATATAATTCCCGGTAGGAAGCCCGGCGAAAGATAACCTGATAATGTATTTTCATCAACCAGTATTAAGGCCATATTCTTTGACCTCCCAACGCTAGTTTTAAGCGTCATCCAACCTCCGCTAATACCCGTGACAGTCGCCGTCAATGATGATGTGATACTGTAATACTCATAGTGAAAATATTTACAGTACTACAACTATGTGACTAGTGTGAATCGAAACGACATAGTGTAACATAATAATTATATAAGTGATTAATTTATAATCTGGCAAGCTCTAGCAAGCCTTGTGTAAAGTAGACGGTAAATTTAGAAAATACACGGATGCGAGACTATCCCATTAATATTTAATACGAAACTCGTTATATATCCGCAGTCTTATCATGCGTATCAGGCGTACAATTTCATAAAAAATGATGCAAACATGCTGATTTTCAAAATTTTTGATACAAGGACTGTCCACGAAAAAAGTATATAATTATACATGATGATCAGGGGTCGAACTAATCATGCAGATGACGCAAAAATAACGTACCTAATTTTGAATATAGGATAATGCTTTTATTTAAGCTTCCGTGCTGCATATTTCACAAGTACATTACACAGGATGAAAGATGTATTGATTGTATTTTGTAGTTGCACCCAGGGTATACTTGCTGCTATCATAAAATTTGTGAGGCCTATATTGAAGTATCATTATTATATTTTACTTAGCCATATTTTTTTATATAACATTTTTATATAAAAACATACATGTGTCTAATTACTGCTTTAATAAGGTACATATTTCATCCTAGAAACTCACGTAAAGCATCTGGATTAGACACAACTAACCCAATCCTCCTGAGTAATAAAAAATATGTCGGACAAGTAAAGAAAATTAATTACAAAAAAATTTTCGTTTTGCGAAAAACACAAAAAAATCGTACTTTGGAAGACACGCTTTCATGTGCTTCGTAATGTCAATCATTTAGATATTGCCATAGTACTTAATTTTGCCCAAAAAAATGACCTGAATTTGTGAAACTTTAATGAGAATATGGTATGTAGCTTACGTGTATTTGACTTTGACATCTAATATAACTGTCATGGAGCATTTATATCCACCTGTTTTAACTATGGATCAAGCCCATGGTGTTTCATTAAGGCTTTTATGTGTGGCTGATTTTTATAGCTGCTTCGCTGTTCTCGCACGCATTCACTTTCTTGAAGGGCATCTAAAACGTTGTGTAAAAATCCGATTTTATGTAAAACATAAAATCCACCACATTTTATTTGTGTATGCCTGATTGGGGAATTATGAAGACTCCGTTTAGATAATATACTCGGGCAGCATCTTGACCTATTGCTTCTTAAAATAGTACCATGGAGTCGCTGAAATAGTCTTACATTCAACTGTATAGGTTTGTCCGAAAAACGTTTGATAGGCAATATTTATAGCACGATAAAACCCCTAAAAGAAACAATTTGGAAAGTAGCCATACATTACATACACCCCGAACATAGAAACGCAAAATAATACATATTTCAATAGTTAGACCAGGTCAAACTTGTATTTATAATAAACGATACATTCTTTAATACTATTTGAGTTTTCTTTGGCTCTATATTTCTGATATATTGTGTTATCTCCAAAATGCATTTGAATGTTGGTCCTATGTTTAGTATGTTTTGATCACGGCACGTACATGTTTTTGTCACGTATCTCCAAAAAGGGTAAATAATAACAATATTCTCGTAAATTCGACATTCAATTGTGTATTTTAAAACATTAGTAAAAGAACGACATTATGTACTCAACTTACTTATTTCAAATGACACTTTCGTTTAATTAAAGAGGTTGATAAATAATAAGTGGCAATTTTAGTAAAAATATTTTTTGAAAACATTCTATAGGTGATTTAACGTCATCCACATTATTAGTACGATCACTGTACATGGTCAAGTTTATCTGTGTTATATAGGGTTACTTTTTCACCGTTACAATAAATATGTACCATATCATTGGTATAGATAATAGATCACATTTATCATATAATTTTTTTTTTAATTTTTATTAATTTACCCTTTCGTGCCGCCGAATCCAACTCGGTTGGGCAGCGTTCGGGAAACTACGCGATGTCTTTTCGTCCGACATACCTCAGTGCCTTAAGACGAAAGTCTACAATCAATGTGTGTTACCAGTGATGACTTACGGCGCCGAAACGTGGTCCTTCACCATCGGCCTCATCTCTAAACTCAGAGTCGCTCAAAGAGCTATGGAGAGGGCTATGCTCGGAGTTTCTCTGCGTGATCGAATCAGAAATGAGGAGATCCGTAGGCGAACTAAAGTTACTGACATAGCCCTCCGGATTAGTAAGCTGAAGTGGCAATGGGCAGGCCACATTGCACGCAGAGCAGATGGTCGATGGGGTCGAAAAGTACTCGAGTGGAGACCACGGCTAGGCAAACGCAGCGTAGGACGTCCACCCACAAGATGGACAGACGACCTTATGAAGGTCGCCGGGACACGCTGGATGCAGGTCGCATCTAACCGGTACATGTGGAGGTCCAGAGGGGAGGCCTATGTTCAGCAGTGGACGTCTTATGGCTGAGATGATGATGATGATGATGAATTTACCCTTTATGCAAATGTAACATAATGGGCGCATTCCCTGTAGCAACTTTAGTCATTCGTATATTTTTCCATTATTTTTTTTTATGAAAAGCTTATTTTTCAGTACAGATGGTGCATTTTCGCTAGTGCCAGAGGTGGTTCATTTTACGTCAGGTCGAAATCTTCGGAGGGCCATATTGTACTGAAAAACGTCGTACGATACACGTGCGGAAACGAAATTCGTAACTCGTGTCAATTTAAAGCACTCCCTTCGGTCGTGCTTTAATTTATCTCCACTCCTTTAAAGCTATTTTTTTTTCGCACTTGAATCGAAATGTACTATTCTCGGTATGTTTTGTAACAATTCGCATTATTTTCCATAATCTTTTTTAATTGATAGTATATTGAAATGAAATGAAATAAATGTTTATTCAGACACAAATCTTAGAACTAAGATCACAACTTCCGCCAAACCAGAGTATGGTTTGTTGGCAGACGAGGCTCCAAATGACATTAGGTAAAAAGTTCTAATAAATTCGTCGTTACTATTATTTTACTTTAACAAACGTGAATGACCCCAGCACTCATACACATACTTATGTATGTATACAAATGGGCCCAGGCATTATTAGTAGTATTTTATTGATACTCATGTCTGCCTACGACCACGGCTGTAACGTCATGCCCGAAACGTCAGGATATAGGACCCGTTTGTATTTAAATTATGAGTGATAATCGTAAAAGTTTAAATCAATATAGTGCGACTGCTTGCAAAACATTTCATAAAATAATTCGAATTCCAAAATAAATTGTGTTTTAAAAATTTTATTGGATGATAACGAACTATTATGGACATAAAATCCTATTTTTAATACATACGAGTAGGTACCTGCCATTCTTAATTATTTCACTATTTTCGTCATGTCAAAATGTGTCATGGTCTTATCACCAGTAGTCATCCTACTGTTTTTATCTATACTGTGTAATATGTTTGTTATTGTTTTGGTTTAATTTATTGAATAACATAATTCTATTAATTTAGTCACTCACCACTTATATTTATTCAGTCTCCGAAGCCCCAGTGACGATAACTTTTTTTTATGTGTTATCACACCAATCTTAAAGATAGTTTGGTTGACGACAGCGGTGCGCAAAATTGACGTACGTCCTCCCTCCAACAGGTCCCGATCGGGACTGAAAGATGACAGCAGGAGCGATCCGGGAGAATAATTTCACATATTTTGTATGATGAAATATAATTCTTACAATATTAATGATTTCTTCTCGTTAATAGTAGACACAGACTTTGACGTTTCTTCTGATATATTTTTTTCTTGGTAAAGTTATGTAGTTTCTTGGCAAAATGAGTTTTCATGCAGAGATTAGACCTATGTTTGGGATCGTTTTTTATAGGGCGAAGTTTATTTAAATACCTAATACTGATCAATGCGTGATAGATCAAGTTCTCAAATGTAACATTTATAAGTTTTACTTCATAAGGAAGTAGTATTATTAAGAAAACTGGAAAAAACAAACGGGAATTCTACGCTTACCTCGCCTTAAGTATAAAAATACGCACTATAGTGCAGTCATTCAAGCATTATTGCTCCGAATTTTTTTGCTGTGAACCGAATTGCATACAATTTTGGATTTAGGTTCATCTTACCCTTAACTTCAAAAGTGAAAATGATTTGAACTCCGCAACCACCCTGGGGGTGGTTGCCACCCCTTCTCGGGGGTGAATTTCTTTTTTTGCTAAATAAGCTCGAATATCGATAGAAGGCCTAATTTTAAGCAAAAAATCATCCACAAAGTTTTTCAAAAAATCCAATAGTTTTCAAGTTATTGGCAATTGAAAATTCGCAATTTTTCCACGTTTTTCATCGGTTTTTTGCAAATATCTTCAAAAATATACGTTGTATCGAAAATTTTTTAAAAACAAAATTGTAGCAGGTAAAACAATGAACAATTTGGTTTTTTATAAACTATTCTAAGTGCAATAATAAGCTAGATATTAAAGATCAAAACCGTTTTTTATTTTTCATTCCGCGGGAGGCGGGGAACGGGTTGACACGGTAACCTCAGCGCGGCCGTTTCTTTAATCAGTTTTAACTATTAAACGCGCTATAACTTACTTTAAAAATATACCAGTTTAAAGCTCAAACGGTTTACCACCTTATAAAAGTGTTTGTTTTCATTAACTGTTGTGATCTACAGTATAATTATAGTGACAAGTTCCGTGCAACAAATAGTGAATTCGTCGGTAAGCTGCCGGCCGGCTTATCTTTTATCTCCGCAACCGGTCGCTCGCCCGGCTCGCCTCTGGCTTCGCTCGCGCCGTGCACTCGTACCACTATAAGCGCGCAGCTGTCGCTTACGTATCGTTTAGCCATCGTTGTCGGGAGCTTGGTAGGAGGTCACTATGAGTTGCGCCGGCTGCCCTTTTAATATACAAAACGAAGAGGACACAATATCCTGCACCGTTGCTGGCTGTACTAAAGTATATCATGCGGACTGTACGAACAAGGACAGACTCACAAAGGAAGAAATTAAGTTTTGGGCCTGCCCTGACTGCAGAGCGACTGCAAAGAGAGGTGGAGACAATTCTCATACACCTGTACGAGGAGCGGTGGAGAATATAACGCTTCGAAAAAAGGCTCAAGCGCAGACTCTCTTAGATCCCAGAAGCGACGACAAGGATAGCGTCACAGACGCGCTGCAGCGCCTATCCTCAGAGATCACTTTCTTCCGACAAAGCACGGATAATTCATTAAAGTCTATAAACGGGCGCTTAGATGACTTATGTGAAAAGATTAATACCTACGATTTGAGGCTGAAAGCCCTGGAAAAAGTACAGTCAGAAAATAATATTCTGAAAGCGACGATAGCGGATCTTCAGGTACGATTGGACACCCAGGCACAAGGGAACCTTCGAAACGAGGTGGAAATCTATGGTCTCGAGGAAACCTCAGAAGAGAACCCTTATCATCTGGTACTGACTACTGCCGTAAAGTTGGGCCTCGATCTCCAGGATTCAGATCTTGCACATGCGTCTCGCGTCGGCCCGAAGCGTCAGGTATTGGATACAGGAACGAGTCAAATGACACAAAGCTCGAAATTGCCGCGTCCAATCGCCGTAGCTTTTGTTCGTCGTGTTAAGCGTGATGATTTTTTGAAGCACGCAAAAGTACGTCGAAATATTAAGTGTGGAGACATTATTGGGCGCGGTTCGAATACAAAAATCTACATAAATGAGCGCCTAACTAACTCGAACCGACAGTTATTTCGCGGCGCCCGACTGTTTGCTAAGGAACACAATTATAAACATTGCTGGGTGCGAAACGGTAACATATTTGTTAGAAAACAAGACGCAGGGCGAGGTAGTCCCGCAATCCTCATTCGCTCTGAGGCAGACCTCGCGGGGCTGGCACCCGGGGCGGAGAGCGGGAGCACCTCAGTCCGGCCCAGCGCCGTCGAATTGTCACGTATTAATAACCAAAAGTAGCAGTTTGTTAATGACAATTGTTATTTTTTGTGGAATAATTACATCTCTAATGGCTCGTAACTTCAGCCGACATATGTCTGTATTCAATTCAATGATTTATATTGTTTTTGAAGAATTATACCTGTACCATGCCTTGTTATACATAACTCACTTTCGTAGTCACACGCACGATCCACATAATCTTACT
>JALPQI010011189.1:0-39434 GCA_025490895.1 Thaumatotibia leucotreta | reverse complement strand
CATATTGCTGTCACAATGAACTTCAGTATATATTGCACTGAAGCTAATTGAGACAGGGAGATTAATTAGGGCGTTTCCGTGAAAAGTATTTTGCACTACATCTGTAACTATTAAGAAGCGAAAAAACTACTGGTTCATTGGAAATGTCAACTACTGTTGATGCTATGATATATTTTTTATGAGCGTGTTATGTATAAATGTGATATTTTTATTTACGGTTGTATCTACCTGATATTATTGTAACATTATTCACACTAATGCCCGCTTTCCACTGCGAGCAGAGCGGAGTCATTAATGGATCCGTTTAACTTTCACTGCTGCTGTGACTCGCAGCCGTCAACTGAATACTAGTCCTTAGCGAGCGATGAACGTGAAACGGATCCATTAATGAGTCCGCTCCACTCTCAGTGGAAAGTGGGCATAAGAGACATTAGATTTTTCTAATAAAAAAAAAGGTAGGTACCCATTTTTCGTCCACTAGGTTTATTCGCGCATGATGCAAATGATACGTGAAAATTCCAAAAACTAAAATAAAGTTTGGAGCTACAACTGTAAACATAAATTCGTAAGAAAATACTCAATATGGCTGACCATGGACGAAATGCAGTCTGCTATGAAGATATAAAGAACCTGAAGAGGAAAGCGTTAAAGTGTAGTTCTATGCGATTATTCTGTCGCCCCAATCAAGTTATTACCATTCCCAAATTATTGACGAACTGCATATAAATAGTGGAGTAATTTTCGGTTATCTTGTAGCAGACGGATGTTTGTCTGCTATTCTGGCATAATAGTCTCGTTTGTTTTTATAAAACGGAAAATAAAGTGGTGATGGTAATGAACGATAAAAACGCGTAAAAAATCGCATAGAAACTTTCCACAACTCCACTTTATAAACGTTGGACTGGCAAGTTGGCAACAGAAATGGATTTCTGCATAGTTATATAGTTCTGTGTTAATTTCTACAGGACTAGTAAAGTCGACTTTTACACGTTAAATACACAAATTATTCACGCTATACCGTACCCAGTAGCCGTAACCATGGTTGGGAAGTAAAGGATACATGGGTGAATATCTGAGCGTTTTAACCGCTTCATTTTGGTGGCATTTTTGCCAAAGTTTCAAAACGTCTCAATGTTATACTTCGTCATTTTTATAAGGTACCTTGCCTTCTTCAAATGATAAAGTAGCACATTGTAACGAATAAAAAACTTCGACAAAAATGATGCCACCAAAATTAGGTGGTTGAATCGCTCAGATATTCACCCACATTAGGTTTTACTCGATATGTAAAGCTTTCGTACTGCCATTGGAGCGAGCGCGTTGGCCTGGGGCCCGTTTCTCGAAAGCTTGTAACTTGTAATACAAGTGGAAGTCTCTTTTTAACACTATTAATTAAACAAGGACTTCCGCTTGTATTACAAGTTTTCGAGAAATAGGCCCCTGTTTTATGTATCGCGAAAAGTCTAAGGGTGAAGACACATTTATCAGCATGCGTACGCATTTTGTCTATAGAAAATGACAGTTTAATATGAGACAGTTTATACTAAACGGCCAATTTTATTAGACAAAATGCATACGCATGCTATCTGGGTCAAACGCAAACCCATGTTCGGAGGCTTTCCGGTGGACAATCTAAAAGTTAAAGCCTATTAAAGCTTGATTTTCTTATGAAAGCCTAATCTTCATTAAGACGTACTCCTTTTTCATTGCGTTATATGATAAAAATCATTACTACCTACGATTAATATAACAATTATACCTAATGGAAAATATTCGATTACTTTTGGGCCATTGTTGATAGCGTTTGGACTATCGCGGGCGCAGGCGAGGATCCAGGACTTCGTAAAGGGGGGGGGGGGGGGGGTCATTGATCTATGATATAATAGTATTTTATACTTAAAACAGCACCTAGGCAAACCTATATCTAGTGTCAGGGAAGGGGCAAGTGCCCCCATTGCCCCCCCCCCCCCCTTGGATCCGCTCCGGGATAAATTAGTGAATGCTCGAAATTTAATTACTATAAGTTTTACTAACAGCAACACTAATTTAGGTGGCCATTTTGTCTTCGCAATTAAGTTTACCGTTGCTCAATAAGGATAATGACTGTAGTTGAAATAAATTATTTACACGAAGCATAATACACGAAGAAATTATAACTAAGATGTAGATTGCAGTAATTTTTGTACAGAACTTCTATTTAATAAATTGAAAAGAACTTAAAAGAGTAGGTCATTTGGCAGTACTCAATCGTGATGTCACTTTTGAGTATTTCATATAAAATTCCATAGAGGTGATCGTTTTGACAGTTCGAAAAAGATGCTGATTTCATCAGTGATTTGACATGCCAGTCATCATGCCTATTGTTGACAGTACAGCAGACGAGAAAATTCGAATATAGAATGCACGAGAGCATGGAAATATAACACCTGTAGATAAATATGAAATATCTGGGTCGCGTTTTATAAAGTTACAATTTACAATTTACAATTAGTGCGTGCGTTAGAGAGGCAAACAGCGAAATTGTAAATTGTAACTTTATAAAACGCGACCCTGCTGTAAGATGATGTTCGATATAATGCTGCCGAGTAGATGAATAATGCCAATGAAATATGGAAAACTCCAAATGTCATGGCTTCATCGATATTTGAAACGTAAATAGAACTCAGAAATATATTCACCCCATGACGTGAGCTTCCCGCAGCATCTCCGATTCTCCGGATATTATTGCTGCTATCTTTTCTTCTGTCATTCCAGGCTTGCCCAGTTCTTCTGCAAATTAAATTATGACTTCAGTTTATTCGAATTCCATATTAAATTCAGTATCTATACCAACGTTCGCTTTGGTGGTACATGGCCAATCAACTTTTCGTTCGACATATTTTCTGTCTGCTGCGTTACTTTTCATGAACTTACAAATGTACGTCAATTAATACTATACACATATGTACAATGAAAAACAGGAACCTAAATGAATCGATGTGAACTTGTGTGAGGCAGGGAGGGGCAGAGATATACGACTCGTATAACCTTGTCCCTTTCTCTCGACCTAAACCTAATCTGGGGGGTTACCATGACGTACTAACGCGTTAGCACGTCATGGTAACCCCCCAGATAGGTCCCAAACTGAATCGGATTAGTATGTCGTGGTAGCCCCCTAGACACGAGTTTCTTCCAGTAGAATCGATTTATTTAGAATGAAACTCCGTTATTTATAATCGCAAGATTAATAAGTTTAGGGTTGACTGGTAGAGAATGCCGTGTGGTGACGGCAATAAGAATAAATTTGTCATCACCCCAACTCATCCTGCGGGTGTCGTAAGAGTCGACTAAGGGATTGAAGTGTCATTGACCATTATTTGATTAAAGATTGATGATGGGCAGCAACGTCATCATAGTGGACACATTACTGCGATCGCCAATCCGCTTGCCCAGCGGGCAATTATGGGTATTTTCCTCCTAATGCGTTTATACGCATAGTTAATAGGAGAGGCCTACGTCCAGCAGTGGACTATCATAGGCTGATGATGATGATGGTAGAGAATGCCTTTTGGCATTAAGTTCGTCTTTTGTACATTAAGGTTTTCTTTGGTGCAATAAACATAAAATAAAATAATAAGTAACTCAAATTATATAACGCTCTTCAAATTCACTAGTCTTCAAATGCATTTGTTTGGTGGTTAAAAATTAAGAGAAGTATTAAGTAGTAGGCATACTAAGTAGAAGTACTACTTACTGGATATTTGTTCATCGACTACAGCATCTTCTAAACCGTCGACTATACCCTGATGTGTACCGATGATCTCTCCATTTTCTGCTACAAATGCTTTGCCAGGGTCTATTGTTGGAGTTGGTCCCTGAAAATAAATTCATTAATTTCTCGAGAAATAGTAGATAATTTTTCAATTGCCAAGGCCGTTTAAGTGGGAAATGTCTCGGATGACGTATAATTGTAGGCCGAGACGAAGCCGAGGCCGACAAACATGTGATCCGAGGCTTACCCATTTAACGGCTGAGGTGTGTATACTATTTTTCTGCTCAACGGAGCCGGCAGGCGGCAACTTAGTTTAGCGCAGCGGCCGGCAATGTGCTGTTTGCCGGCCGGAGGGCAGAATCAATTATTTATCGAAACCATAATTTGTATTTGTTATGTAAGAAAATTATGTCTAAAATGTCCTTAATCAATTAGTGATCAATAAGTTTTCATATTAATTAATCAAATTAATTTATAAAAAATCATTTGTCGGTCATTGGTGGTATTAGGTACACTCTAACCGCTGAGAGGTTTCGAATTCCACCTCAGCGTTGAGAAACTTGGGAAGAGTCTTTAGTAATTTACAATTGTCAATAAATATTTTTTTACGATTTGTTATCTTACCGGTATTCTAATTTCTACTCGCTCTAAATGAGGTGCATCATCGGGATTAAAAGGCACAGGTCTGTACCCTTCCACAACGTTTTCTACTGAATCATCCATTTTATTCTGTCTTTCTTCAGTCACTGATTCTGCGACGTTATTTTCAATTGTGACACTTACGTTCACTGGTTTTCCATTAACATTTACTTTATTTACGGAATCTTCAGAAGACTTTGCTCTATCTTCTACAATTTTGTTTATATTTTCTGTGTTCTTGACAATTTGTCTTTCGATATTGACTTCGTCAAGTTTATCTTTATATACTTTAGTGTCAATAACTTTTGCGTATCCGTTATAGATGACTCCGTCTTCAATTTTGGTTTCTAATCCGACTTCTTCCTTGTATTCTTCAATTGATTTGATTGTTTGATCTATGGCTGATGCTAGTAGAGATGATTTTCTTTCGATTTCTTTTATTTCTTCCTATTTCAGAAAAGGTATATTAGTTGCCATACCATACAATTCAATAATATTTGATCAGTCGTTTCTTAGAAAAAAAATGATTCAAAATAAATAAATAAGAATAAGAATACAGCACAGATCAAGGCACAGAAAACAGTAAAGATTTTAACACCAAATACGATAAATAGTAACAAGGTGAGACAACCCACCCATGAGCTCTCAATTATGAGACGTGAGTAATTTTGTTCGTTCTTCTGATTTATACAGAGTAAGAAAAACATTTATTTTAATTTACGAGTAATATAATAAATAATTAATCAAAAACGAAACGAATGATAACTACTTATTTTCTTTTTCTTCTGTGTAGGTGAGACGTATTATGGCTATGAAATAACACCAAATATGTTGCGATAAAAGTATACAGAGTCGGTTGGTCAGTAGTACATTGTGCATCAAGGGAGGTAAGTACGGAATGACTAACGAAAGTGTTAGAATTACTTTTAATGACTCGAGCTAGTATTCTGCTTACCGACCGTGATGCATACAATGTTTTTCATCACACTTGTGAACAAAATTCTATTACTCCCTAGGGAATGTCACTTTTCTATTACTCTCGCTACGCATGCAAGCAATGGCGCGCTTAGACAGCAAGTGTGATGAAAAAGGTTTTACACTTACCTTGTAAAATACGTATCTCAAATCACCCCCTTTCAACCCTGGCTTAGTAAACTTTGGCGGTGAAGACTTATCTTCAGGCGGGGTAGGCAGTGGTGTTTCATAAACTACCTCCTCAATTATTTCAGTATCTATATGAGGGACCAAATTCTTTTTAACAATATGGGGGTCCTCATCTTCAGGACTAGGGGATCTTGGGACAGGAGGCCCAGTGAGCTTTGGAAGGGGCATTTGGAGTCTGAAAACGTATTCGTCCGTTAAAGGAGTGGGCGGAACAGTAGAAGGAGTTGGGGTACTGATAGTGCTTTTGACTGAAGACTGGGAGTCAGACTTTTTGATTGATGACGTCAAGTCGAGAGTCAGCTGTTTTTTAGCGTCTTCAGTTGACCTGGCAGTGAAAGTTTCTTGCACGGAACTAGTGGTGAAAGAAGAGTCGGTAAATCTAGCAGTAAAAGAAGATTCTTGTATGTATTCTGTGTTCTCTACGGATGTTTCAGATATGAAAGATTGGTATTGATTCTCAGATTCAGCTATATGAACGGACTTTTTAATATTGACAACGATTTCTTGGTCAACTTCAATGTTTTCCTCTAATTCAGTTAATTCTTCTTTGGTTACTTTTAAGTGAGCATATTCATTGTTGACTTCAAGGTTCTTTTCATTGGACTGAATCGATGCATTTAAGATTGCCGTTTCTTCAATTACTTTAATATCGTCAGTTTTTACGTCCTGAACTACTTCTTTTTCTACAGAGACAACTTCTTGCAAGTCATCTTTTACTAAAGATACGATTTCTTGTTTTGCGGTAGCTTCTTCTTTTACTGTAACAATGTCCTCCTGTAATACTGTTACTTCCTCTTTCTTAATAGACACATCTTTTTTGGCTTCAAAAGAAACTTCTTCAATTATCACCTTTTCAGCTACTTCCGTGATTTGTACATCTTGTGTTTTATTAATATCTTGAATATCTTGCAATTCCACAATTCCAACGTATTCCTCTTTTTGAACTTTTAGTTGATCTACATAATCGGTAGTTTCTATTTCTTGAATTTCTATTTTAGTTTTAGTTTCAATATTTACATTTTCTACAATATCCTCATGTAATTCCACAATCGGTTCCGTGGTTTCAACCATTTCCACTTCAGCGATTTTTTCACTTTCAATCACTGCGGACGATTTTTGAGTTGATAATTCTTGTATGTCTTCCTTTTCTTGGATGACTATTTGCTCAACTTTAGCGCTAGCAATTTCTTGAGACTCGACTACTTTTTCAGCTTCGTGCTTTACTTGAGACTTAGATTGAGATTCTAATGCGACACGCTCTGTAACCATTGCCTCATTAGCTTCTAAAGCTATATTGGTTTCCTTAATAGTTTCTACAGAAGCGGTTTCCGATATTTCGGCAGTTTCATCGAATATTGAGTTTTTATTTGTGTAAACATGAGCTTCACATATAGATATGTACATGTTTTTACTGTCTGTGCTACTTACATCATTAGTTTCATATTTGGTGTCTCTCTTGATATTCATAACTTCGTGTTTTGTTTCTAATTTCTTCTCCGTCGATTCTGAAACACTGCTAATAGTTGTCGTTTCAGTCATTTCTTGATATGTTTTATCGACCTTTGAAACCACTGTTTGTGGGACAGGATCTTGTACAATTTCTTCTTGAACCTTGCTTCTACTCCTAGATCTCCTTTCCCGTTGCATTGTGATCTCATCCTCCAGACCAGCTTTAGTCTGGAATTCAGTTATAACTCCATCCATTTTAGTTATCAATTCTCCCGATTTTTTCTCACTTAGTTGTGACATTTCAGCACCTGATAATACAGTTTTTTCTCTTTTTTCACCGTCTAATTCAATTTTTTCTACGAAATCTGTATACTCTTGCTGCTTTTCTTCCCGTATATGATCATATTTAATGACATCTGCCAGTTTTTCAACTTTTTCTTTTCTGTCTGTAATTTTCACATCCTTCAGTTCTATCTGTTCAGTTTCTTGACGATTTACTACATAATCTTTCACTACTGTTGTATCAGTAACTACGTCCCGTTCAACTCGAGACACTTCAGATACTTCTTTCTTAGCTTCTGGTTTCGTTTCTAAAGGTTTTGTTAGTACAGGTTCTGCTAAAATAAACCTGGACAAGGCTACCATGACGTCAGTTAAGTGTATGAAAAAAGTTTTAAGCAATAAATCATAGTGGTAGTTAGATTGCACTGTACCCTTTATATGAGGAATAGTTTGTAAACCGATAGTATAAGCTCTTTGTTCCGCTAGTAATTTAGCAGTACTATATTTCGTCTCTTTAGTTTTACTTTCATCAGATTGATGTGTACTTTCAGCAGTTTTACGGACTTTTTCATTTTTCAACTCAGTTGTTTGCTTTTGATAAGTCGATTGCACATCCTTACTATCATTTTGGTTGGATATTATTTTAGATTGTTTTCTTTCTATTTTAGTGTCATCTAGAGAATTCATTTCGACATTTTTATCGTACATTTCAGATTTTCTTCGTACACTACCACTTTCAATGGTTTCATCTGAAAATTTATTTTCAATTTTCACGCCGGCCTTTTTAATATCGTTGTCATACATTTCTAATTTTCTCTTCACACTTCCACTTTCTACGGTTTCGTCAATACTTATTTTTTCTACTTTAATATCGGTTTTCTTGATGTCTTTATCAAACATTTCTGATTTCCTCCTCACGCTACCACTTTCTATAGTTTCATCCACACTTTTTCTTTCAATTGTGACATCACCTGTTTTAGCATCTTTATCATACATTTCTGACTTCCTTCGAACACTACCACTCTCAATAGTTTCTTCTAGCTCCTGTTTCCTAAATTCCTGACGTTCATCTACAGTAATTTGTCGGTCATCTTTTTCAAACTTAGCGATCTCTTTAGCAACACTAACATCACTCTTTTTAATAACAACACCATTTGCTTTCTGGATAATTTTATTCATTTCATTTACTTCTTTGATGGATTCCTTTTTTTCTGTTGTTTTAACCAAAGTTTCTGTTTCAGATGTGCTTGTTTTTGATTCTGCGGTTATAGCACTAAGTTCAAGGTCAATTTCTTTTTTTATTTCATCGGCTACGCAAATAGCTTTCTCGATACTTTCATCGACGATGCTAGTAGCAGTCATTTCAATTTTATCCAAATCAATTTCCTTTTTCATCTTCTCCATAAACTTGGCTTCATCTTTTTGCTCTCTAACCAATCTTTCTTCTACCGAAGTAACCTTCACTTCCTTTGTAACTATCTCTTCCGTTACTATCTTCTCTTCTACCGTTCTAGTAACTGTAGTCGTTTCTTGCACTTTTTTGAGCTTATTTCCATCAGGATCATATTGTTTCGAAATCGGGAGTTTATATCTACTCTTCTCACTAAGGATGCTCGCAAATTCATCGACTTTGGGAAGATCGGCAGGAGGATCAAGTCCATCATCAAACTTGCCAAATTCGTCATGATAATTAGGGTTAAGTATAATAGGTTTCTCTAAAGGAGGGATAGGTGATGGTTCAGTGGAGAAGGGTCTATAAGGCTTAGTGTTTAGAAAATAGGGAGAGTCAGTTAAGGATCTCTGTTCATTTAAGCTCCGACCTTCGCTCAGGGACCTCCGGTCAAGGTTGCCCCTAGAACCTGTACGAGACCTACTAGTTTCCTTGGAATCGAGGGGGGTGTCACCAAACTGCTGAATTTGGAATACCTCAGTGGGGTGCGAGGGCTGGTCGAAATCGTCCTGGTCTATCTCCTCGTAGATCGGGTCTTCGTCGTCGAGGGTCAGGTCGTAGAGACCGCTGGAACAACGGAACGATCGTGAACGAATGGACAATGTAGACAGACAGTCACAATTTATTATTCATTCGAAGATTTCCGAGCTTTTTTTGTGTGACCGGCCTCTAAATCAGGGTAATTAAATTGTGATTGGTCTATCAAAGTTTTTGATTGGGTATAAGTATTATTATTGAATTTGTAAGATGTTGAAGAACGAACACATGCGCGGTGTTATGAGCAGGGCTCGGATTTTCATCGCACAGTAAGACGGTAAAGTGCCATGGAGCCGATATTAATATTAAAACTTTTGCGGTATTAGTTCTCATACTCATTCAATAATTAATTTCGAAAATTGAGATTATAAATCAAATAAATATTACGAGTTAAATTGAACTATCATTTTTTAGGGTTCCGTAGCCAAAATGGCAAAAACGGAACCCTTATAGATTCGTCATGTCCGTCTGTCCGTCTGTCCGTCTGTCCGTCTGTCACAGCCAATTTACTCGGAAACTATAAATGCTACAGTAACGAAATTTGGTAAGGATATGTGTTGTATGAACCGCTACAGGAATGTGATACTAAATTGTAAAAAAAACCATTGGGGTGGGGGCCCTCCATACATGTAACTGAGGGATAGATTTTTTTTTTTAGTTGTACATATGCGTGTGGGGTATTAATTGAAAGGTCTTTGAAAATGATATGAAGGTTTGTACATCACATTTTTATTTAAGCAAATCGTTTTCGAGATATCAGGTCTCACAGTCTGCAAAATGTGTCCCCCCCCTCTATTTTTTAAACTACGCGATATAAAATTCTGAAAAAAATATATGTTATGCACATTAATAAACTCTATCAACGATTTTTGGTTTGATAAAATTATCTCCTATAGTTTTTGAGGTAGGTTGAATTAACTGTATTTTTTAAATAATAAATTGATAATGGTACGGAACCCTTTGCGCGCGAGTCCGACTCGCACTTGGCCGGTTTTTTTAATAAAAAATACTGCGACGCTATTGTATATTGATATAATATCTCATCCCCAATAAGCATACGGACTCCAGCGGGCATATTCGTGGTATGTGTAATGTTTGCAAATCAATCAATTGTCTTTCGAGTCTTTGCATATTTTGAGAACCAACGGCTAAAAAACAATAATAAAACTTAAACCGGATACAGGAAGCCAATTATAGGGACTCACAGATAGTTCCACGGTAACAAATTGGTACCGACTATTTAAAATGTTAAATTCCAAATATCATAGCAACTAACTACGTTATTTATAAACGTACTTGGACAACACTTATAGTACGGTCAAACTTTACATAAAACCACATATTGCATGCAAAAAAAAGTTGTGCTAGCTACGTAGTACGTGAAAAACTGCGAAATTTGCAATCATTTTTTAGTTTCTGATTTTCATTAAAAAAACCTAGAAGTAGAAAACCTAAGTAGATTAGTTAGATTTAATCTATGTACATAAATTGTAGTTTTGAAAATAAATATATTGAAAAAAAAAACCTTACGTTTTTTGACATTATATGCTAAGAAGCGTTTAAAGATTAATAAATTTCCAACAAATTGAGCTAATAAACATTACCGTAAGTTATCGTTTCAGAGATTCGAGACTTCCAAAAGTACTATTTTTTGTAAACTAGCTTTATTTTGAGTTTTGTAAATGTTTTCGGCTTAATATCGCCTCACCTAATTATGCTACGAAAAACATGAAATAATGACCTTATAGCGCACTTAATATTCTTTAATTGAAGGGTGAAATCATGTCAGCAAACTTTGTGATTGATAATAAAAACACGAAATTCAAAAGGCAGGAGGTCCGCTATCTAAGGTTTTCATATAAATCACAAGTCGTGTTGCAAAGCTGCAATTTTGGTATATTATATAGACCCTATAGGGATAAACGAAAATGCGTATTACAAGAAAAACAAAAAAAGAATTTCGGCATAGGACAAAAACTGAAAATATTTGTGACGTCTTTTAGTTTTTGACGTTTAATTAAAACACTATTATCTTTTTGACACAAATTGCTGCAAAACTTGGAAATAATATTAAATTTGAAAGAATTTGAGTTACGTTGCATTACCGTAAGTTACCTATATAGATTTTGAGATACGACATTTCAAATAGTGCCCTTCATAACGTTAAGAATAAAAATGCCTGTTTTGAAGCTTCGTATACCTCCAGCTATAGGACTTACAGTAATTGTTATCGGCTCAACTTGTTCCAAATTTAATGTAGTTATTATCTACAATAACTTTTTTTCTTAGTGTGACCGTTTTGCCAATATTTAGTGAATAACTTTAACGTAACCTAAAATTTTGTGAAAAAAGGGCACTTTTTGGAATGTCGTATCTCAATACATATATAAGTTACGGCGATACAACATAGCTCAAATCGTTTAAAATTTAATATTCTTTCTAAGTTTGATAGCAATTAGTATAAAAAAGATAACAGTTTTTTAGTTAAACGTTCAAAACAAAAAAAAGTCCGAAATTTTTTCCATTTTTTACGTCCTATGCCGAAATGATTATTAAGTTTTTCTTGTAATATGCATTTTCGTATATCCCTATAAGGTCTATATAATATACCAAAATTGCAGCTTTGCAACACGACTTGTGATTTATATGAAAAACTTAGATAGCGGACCTCCTGCCTTTGGGGAATTTCTTGTTTTTATTTTCAATTACAAAGTTTACTGACCTGCTTTTACCCTTAAATTAAAGAATATTAGATGCGCTATAAGATCATTAATTGCATGTTTTTCGTAGCATAATTAGGTGAGGCGATATTAAGCTGAAAACGTTAGCAAAACACAGAATTGTATCTAGTTTACAAAAAATGGTACTTTTTCAAGTCTCGAATCTCTGAAACTATAAGACCTATACTTCGTTTTTTTTAGCATTAGAAAGACCTTTGCAGAACGAGATATAAGGTTTTTTTTACAGGCAAATTCTGCGGGTCGAACTGTAAACACGAGTTATTAAATATCACGTATTTATTATCATGCTATATTAATACATACATTACTCAGTGTTGTGAACAGATAAGAAATATAATGTTAGTTAATTTATATTCTAAGATGAAAAGATAAGTATTTTAATAAATTGCGTTTGCAAGTTTTCATGGAAAGGTTGTACATTAAAAAACCTAAAGAGGCAGAGTTCTCACACAATTTAAAACGTCACTGTCACTGTCCTTTGATTTCATATTGTTGTCGGTTGAGTCGGTTGTGTTTTCTATTGCTGTTAGCTTACTTAAAGATTGTTGTTATCGTTTTTGTTCAATTTCGTTATTAATTGTTGATATATTTAGATATTTTGTTTGTTGGTGCACATTTAAAATGGATGAAGTCGCCGCAGGCTCCGGCTAATGTTTTTTCATCTCGAAAGAAGAAACGGCAAAAGCAAAATACTCTGACTGCCAGTGAAAAGCGGATGGTGGTGAATATTTACAAATTAGTGTCAGAAATGTGCCATAGAAAGGAATATCCCACTAAATCGGACCGTGTGAAAAAGACTGCTGAGACTGCTGGCATATCGTTGGCTACGGTATACAACATTTTAAAAGAAAATAAGTTTTTAAATGTAATTAGATAATATAATAGATAACACTGTGGAAAATTTTATTATAAACGTTGGTGGTTCCGAGTCCTCGGACTCTTCCACTGACAGTGAATAAAACTATGTATGTCATATGAGTTTTATTTTCTAATTTGTTAATGTATGTCATATGAGTTTTATTTTCTAATTTGTTACCAAATTCAAACTACATTAGAGCGTCCCAGATTAAAGCCGCCTATAATGGCAACAAATACTAAACGACGTTGTCGATGGGTAGAGTTGTCTTACTATTGTCATCTGCTCAGTCTTTATGATACCGTGTCCGCTTTTATACCGATAGTTTAAATCTTTAAATGCATGACTTTAAATGTACTGCGAGTGCATAATGTAAGCTAGGTTAAATATGCAAATATTGTTAAATTTAAAACTGTAAACTTCATTAAATTCAGTAAATGTAAAATCGGTACGATATGAGTTACAAATTTATAAAAAAAATGCTTAGTTAAAAACCGCCAAACACTGAACGAAAACCTTCAATATTTAACTTTTTTTTAAATTGCAGCCATCTTGCTTATAAAACACTTATAACTTTTTTAAATACAGTTTTGCTAACAAAATAATAACAAATGTGAAAACTATGTGTTCAGTTATTGGTAAATATCAAATGATATGTATGTACGTAAGTTCCGAGAAATTCAGTGGTATCGAAATCTAAGAAGGAAGGTTTACGATCACTGCTTCTTTGTTCACCCGTTTGACAGATAATTCTAATCTTAAATAAAACGAAGATAGGGTAAAGCATGTTAGCTCAACTTGTTGGAAATTTATTAATCTTTAAACGTTTGATAACATGTGATATCAAAAAACGTAAAGAGCTTTTTGATAAAAATCAGTAACTAAAAAATGACCGTAAATATCGCAGTTTTTTACGTACCTAATACGCAGCTAGCACAACTTTTTTTTGCTTGCAAAATGTGGTTTTATACTGTCGTATGGTGTCTAAACAACATTCCAAAAATGCAGCGATACTACTTGATTTGCGAGTTTAGGGTAAAATGATGTACCGTTTGACCATACTATTAAGTCAAAATGGCGAAAAAGTCCGTTTGGCTTTACCCGTTACTCAGATAAAAGGGATGATGACTGTAGTTAAAATAAATTATTTAACATTATGCACGACATACACAGGTTGTAATCGATAAGTGTTTACAGGCCATAATTCCGTAAATATGAGAGATATCAGAAAACTTTTAACTGATATCGACAGTACGTTAGTCTCATTTCTATCTCTCTTACTACAAAGAGACTTCCGCTTGTATTATTAGTTGTAATTAGTCATATTATAGGCCCCAGGTTTACATTATGGTCGCGGAAATATACCTACCAGAAAATGATCGCTTCGATGATACCTCGATATCACTATAGCTAGCAGAGACACTTCACTTATATCCTCACAACTCATGATCCAAAATATTAACCACTCAACGCTAAAAAAATACTATCATATCTACAAAATGGCTATACAATTATTAGACAATCTAGCTCTTAGAAAGACAAAATTACATACGTAAATATACTGAGTGTAACTGACGGTTGGACCTATTTGGAGGAACCGTCCCATTCAAAAACTTTTTTTGGCATAATAAGCCAATTTTAAAGAGTCCAAAAAGCTGTTAGTAAATTTTTTTTTTTGTTTAAATTGATTTGCGGTATATTAATTTGTATGCAAAATAGGTGTGTAAGAATTGTGATATAAATGTTATGCATTATAATGCTATGACGTGTAAATTATATTTACCAATAACAAACTGAAAATGTAAACACTTTTTGTACTACACTGCCACTTCAGTTTAGGAAATTAAATTAATATTTCGTTGGAATCTCCAATAGAGCACCAAAATTCAAAAACAATGTAATATTTTTTAAAGAAAATCTACCGTAAATCTACTTACTTAAAGTCCAAACGCAAAAAAGAAAATCGGGACTAGTGCTTAATAGTTAGGGGTTGAATTTGTGGGCCATATTTTAGTACTGTATTACAGTGGGGTTTTACGGTACACTAAATTTGATTTAACTGAGCTAGGATCACTAAATTGTATTGCCATTTCGACACAGTAAATGAATATGGCAAGAGTGATACTGAGCCAAATTACGATTAGGAGAGTTAGGGATAATTATAGAAATAGGGCAAGGTGTCAGGCGTTCATTTGTCGCGTAACATGACCTTATTGAAATCTATGTAAGGAAAAATAAGAAGCCCGGGTTATTCTAAAAAAAATACAGCTGTATAATGAAGGTTTTCAATATTTTTTCTCCCACCAGGCGGATTACGTAGACGTGAGGTCTAAACAGCTGTCAGATTCGTAGGTACTGAACATAAAATATCCAAGTTCTATTGTATTTGGAAGCTTATTGATTTCGTAATGCTTAAGATTTCAAAACAGTCGCCGAACTGAAGATTGAGCTCTAAAACAGGAACGCAAAGTCTAGGGGTACTAAAGAAAATTACTAGAACTCTGAGGCCCTACGGCGAACCACGATCGAAGTGTTGCCTCCCTGTCACACTTACGTATAAATTTAGAAGTGCGAGAGAGTGGCAACACTTCGTAGGGTCTCTGTTTATTTCGTAGGAATTGAATTGGACCTGATTTATTTTTTAGAAAACAGTATTCCTCAAGTAATGAATTAATAAACCAAAAAATATATAGAAAATTGGATTTGACAGTTCGTTGGACCTTACGTCACAGTGTTACCATCTCACCGCCCCATAGTGGCAGAAAAAGTATCAAAAACACTCGTTGTCGGCACCCATTTACAAAATGTATGGCAATAAACTATAAACATAAATATCTACTTATTATGAATAACCATAACTGTAAAGACCGTAACTCAGATAATAACTTATTAATACCTGTCAGCCACTCATACAATACAAAGGCCGCGGCTACAGGAAAACTGTTAGTTCCTAGAATAACTAACCACTATGGTGATAGAACTCTTCGGAAACGCATCCCTTACCTACTTAACAGTTTGCCTGAAGCCATCAGGTGTAAGGCCAACAAAAATAAATTTAAGAGGCTTTTGAAAACACATTTCCATAACTTGCCATGTGAATAATAATATAAGCTCATAATTTTTTAATGTTATAACACCTATGTATTACAATTTTAAATAATGTAACTAAAAAGAGACTGGGATCCTACAGTCAAACTCTGAAGAGTTTTGTAGGACAATTACTAAATCTAAGATTGTAATCCACATGTAATATTAATAATAAATAATAATAAAAATAATAAAAATAAATGTTGTGCCTGCAGATATATTTAAAAAAATATAACCGTAATATAAATAAATTGAGATGCACAGTAGCCGAACCATGAGTTGGCAAGGTTTGCGATAGCGTTTACTCGATATCACACTCGTGCGATGTACTGGAGGAAACGTGATAGACTACTTTACGTATAGAGTAAAATGTCTATAGGACACTAATCTTTGCTCCTAAATTTTTTGAATTTCTCGCTTCTTTCTACTGACAAGTTGGTTGGCCAGTGTAGGTATAGTTCTATTATTTTTAAATGAGCAATTCGTGCTTAGGTTTTTTAGAGAATTCCCATTTCAATACGCTATTTCAAGGAAAGCCCACTTGTCAGTAACACTCGGTATATATTATAATGCAATATGAACTTATCGCCTAAGTATAAAAATCTAAATATTCCCACAAAATCCGAAAACAAACTAAACAAAATAAATGCTTACTTATCCTTATAGACCAGGTAAAACTTCATTTCGACCAGCCAATTTTCAAATAAATATACTGTTATAAATTCGTTCGGAATACAAATCGTAAATGCAATGAAAAACTTACGCGCTCATTCAAGTTGCTTATAAAGGAAGGACAAAACCCGTAACTAACTTCGGATTTGAATTAAAAATGGCGTCGCTTCTTAACTGTCAAAATTTGCCGCTTGGTCATAGGCCTACGCGTAAATCGAAAATCGTAAATTTCGGGTATTCGTCTCTGTCACTAAAATAAAGGCATAACTGAAGTGACTGAGACAGAGAAAATTTACTTTTTTATATTTACGATAGGCCTATTTTATTTCCAACCAACACTTGATTTTCGCGCCGTACGGAGTGAAGTTAGCAGCGAAACTAAATCAAAAACGAATATCAATTAATTTGACTATTGGCAGCTATTGATGTGTTGACATTGGGTTATATCGTCATGTTATTATAAAATAGACTTAATCGATGCCCCTTAGAGACTAATTTGGATTCACATGATGTGCATTCGTAGTACTACAAGCATTTAGCCTTTCAATTGATTACTAACTAACATTAGGTCATTGATAATGTTTATGCACTAAATTAGCCTTCTGTTACATAAATAGATATCGATATATTTATTTATAGTGTCGCAGGTAACGTGAAAGAGATGGAGATACTTATCTCGCGAATCTACGATTCTACGCTGGTCCAATGATTTTTTATTGTCAAATTACTTTTCTGATATTCTTGGCTAACTAAATTTTCAGTAGGAGAAGGCTGCATACTTAATTTTTCTATGGACGGTCAAATCTTCACGCCTAAATGTTGAATTTGCCACTTTTTCTTACTGACAGATTACTTTCCTGAGCTGCCTATCATCCGACTATATCGGTGTTGCCTCTGGCTATCTTTTGTGAGGCCATTTGCATCTAGTCGGCGGCAAGTCACCGCCTACCTCAATAGCAAAGAGAAATCATTGTTACGGCAGGTATTTGAACCTCATTTCTACAGGGTGAAACATGAGTCGTGACTTTTTTCTAACTCTATGAACAACTAACAATTAAATGGCCCACAAGTTACTTAAAAATGGACAAGTCATTTATTATGTTTTTGTATTCTTTTGGGATATTTTTTTTTGTATTTCTTGGCTTTAGGATATCCAAAAGGATTTTTAAGACAAATTAATGGAATAATTTAAATTACCTCTTGCAATTTAAGTATGTACTTCATAACGGCATTTTGTAATTTCGTGTAAAATTAAATGATATTTATTCCATTTAACGTTTTAAATAGCTTAAATAGTCGTTAAGTATCATTTCTGAAAAACAGCTTAAAAATTAGAAAAAGCCACAAAAATACAAAAAAAAACATGACTATTTCTAAATAACTTGTGGGGCATTCAATTGTTAGTTGTTCATAAAGTTAGAAAAACGTATTTCTGTTCACTACTCATGTTTCACCCTGTATAGTTCCATCTCTTATCCATCCAAATAATATCCCATTTTTTTTAGTTACCCACCGCATCACTCCAAGACTGAGAGTGTCTGTCGCCGCCGCCACTGCCGCTTTAGCCCCGTCGTGGGTCATGGTCGCTTTTGCCCCCTGTATACTGGTCACTGTGTCCCCGTTTCGGATGCCGGCGAGGTCCGCGGGCGAATCGGGAAGGACCTGAAGAGAGGAGCTTGATGTAATGAAATTCGTTTTCGAGCATTTGTCTTTGTCACTAATAAAGACGACATTATTGTGACAGAAATGGATGCTAACATTTTCTTTTTTGAACTTCGTGGTGGCAAAATTTACAATCAACAATAATAAAAATCGTCGGGTAATCTTACACAAATCAAAAAATAGACCATGGTGAGCATAATTAAGGTTTGAGTTGTAGGCAGGGATCGGAACCGGTTTTTTAGAAAAACCTCGATATAGCTCAATATTTTAATATGTTTTACGCTTTTTTTGTAGTATTCATCATTTTATGTAATTATTAAGATCATATTTTTCAATTACTCCATTAACAAAAAAATTATAACCCGAAGAACGAAAAAGAACGGAATTCGAACCGTTCTTTTGTATGGAGCAAAAACCGTTATCCGATCCCTGGTTGTAGGTATTAAATAGAAAGAAAACAAACGTGACCAAAGGATAAATATTTGTGGTAAAAACAAACGCCGGGATTCGAACCCGGATCTTTCAGCTCAATAAGCAATGCCACTACAAGCTACATTGCGTGACGTTCGCGTTGAAGCGTAGGAAATGACATAATAGATGACAGACCGCTTGCACGTCACGCGAAAGCGGTGTGCCATGGCGGCAACTCATGGCAAGCGTACTATGAAAAGTTTCGCTACGTAACTGGAAAACTAGTGCTACAGCCTACGCCGTAGCATAAACGAGTACGTACATCATTATCATCATCAGCCAATGATTGTCCACTGCTGGACGTAGGCCTCTCCTATTAACTATGCGTATAAACGCATAAGGAGGTAAATGCCCATAATCGCCACGCTGGGCAAGCGGATTGGCGATCGCAGTAATGTGTCCACTATGATGACGCTGCGGCCCATCATCAATCAGTGACATTTCAATCTCTTAGTCGACTCTTACGACACCCGCAGGAGGAGTTGGGGTGATGACAAATGTATTCTTACTGCCACACGGCTGAGTACGTAGTACGAGTACATAGTACGAGTAAACCGCTCACACACTGTACATGGCTGGGCCGTACTACAAGATCATAAGATTTACTGATGGACAGTTTCCTCCTTATTTATAAACGATTGTCCTTTTGGGTCTTATCAAAATGTCTACAAGACCCAATGGGAAACAATGCTTATAAGGACAAAAAACGTAGTGCAGACCGCGGACTCTCTGTCTTAGCTGGACCTAACTACAAAATCATAACACTCCCAACCCGTAGTCCAACCGTTTTGTTCAACTGGTTGTGCCACGGGTACCTACCTAAGTAAAAGTATCCGTGGTTCAACTGTCAGATTACTTTTATTTACTGTCATGTAATTATGACCCATAGTAGGTACAACTGAGGGGCAATTGTCCAACTAGTATACGTAAATATATGTTCTAGTATTGGACTACCGATAGATTTAGTGTACCGTGGTACAACCAATTGGACCACGGGTAAACTAATTTCCTCGTAGTACAATCGGTTGGGCTATGGATCATTTTATTTCCCCGTGGCTCAACCAGTTGGACATAGCGGTTGGACCACGGGTCGGGAGCGAATAATCCGCTCTCTAAGATCTAACTGATGAACAGGTTTGCTAAGTTTGGAGACGTTTATGAATAAGACGTTTATACCTACAATATTCATAACGATTTTTATTTCGAAGATTTATCCTCCTAAAGTCGTTAAGTAGATTAATCTGTACCCATAAAGTTATTTGAAATAAATTGTTTATTTATAAACATTTTCCCATTAGGTTCACCCTGTTGTGGCATAATTCTTTTATGAATAATTCTATATGACATAAACTATGTACTTAGTCATAATGGGCTTTGTGCAGAAACGGGTTGTGGCATACTCAACTTAGCATATTTCGTTGTGGCAGATTTCGAGTTGTTCGAATATTATTCGAGCATAATTTCAATGCTCCTATTTATGATGAGGCATAATCTGGATGTGCATAAAAATATCGGTATAGTTTGTTTTAGCATAACAGAGAAGGAATAATTACAACCTCTCAATATAATCGAGGTAGTAGTAATATTCTGTACGTTACTTACTGTGTTACTGAGCTGAGTACTTTCTAGGTTGCTAAAAAAAAATAACCTCGAAGACTAAGGCGGGAGCTTTTCTAACCTAACCTATCAGAGTCGGATCTGCCCCGGAAGGTTTTGTTCGCTCGCTTCGCTCGCTCACTGCAGATCACCCTCACAACAAATTTACCCAAAAAAAATGCAAATCTAATTTCTGTCTTATAACACTCGGCGTAAATAATGATATGCCAAGATAGTTTTGGACAAAATAATGTTCGAAATATTGTTATTTAAGCCAAGTGATGTTTCTGCCTCATTAAGATTATGCCGATTGGGATTTGGGCTCTACTTTTCACTTACGATCAGGTGGAGTGGAGCCACTTTGATGTGCCAACATAAAAAAAAAATGCCAAAATAAATTATGCCAAGTCTGCTATGACCTAAGTAAGCGTTTCGAACAAAAAAAGTTATGCCAGATAGAGGGAACCCGTTTAGTACAGTACTCTGCCACAACCTGATTTTACGTAAGCAAAAATAATTCATACATAAAACCAGTAGAGTTAAAAATAAATATAACATTAGATTATATAGCATTAAATAAGTATAGTGAAAAATTATATAAACATAAAAGTTAGTACTAAAAATATGTATGAAAAACAACATTATGAACACAAATAATTCTAAGTGATGATAATTATGAACAAAGATTACTTCTAGATACCGATCATTATAAGCCCGGCCAGACGGTCAGTGACAAGCCCCGAACCTCGGTCAGGACTGACCGTGTAGCCGGTTGTCTCCGACAAAATTCCGTTTGACCTTGGTCATCGAGCGCGCGCTCCTGACCGATGTCGGGAGTGCCGGTTCGGAACCGTGTGGCCGCCTGTCGCTGACCGCGCTAAGCCAGTGCGCTCGAGACATCGTCGCGCGCGCACGTCTGTGACGTTTGTGAACTCTGATCGTAAAATAACCGCAAACGAAAATGGAAGCAAGTATTAGACGCGAACGCGATTTTATCGCGGATTTATTAGATGAATATATAAGCTATCCCTGTTTGTGGGATTAATCGTCACCACTATACAGTGTTTTTTCCATTCTAAGGAAATTAAGAGTATCGTGGTCTAACATATCGACGAGATTTAAATGGCTTAAAACCTAAAAGTCTGCTTGTGCCATCGCTTCATCCATATCCTCCTTTTTTTAACTTTTTTATTGGCAGTGCTCAAAAGTAATAAAGCTACGCCAACTCTCTGAAATTTTGACAGACGCGGAGCCATTGCACGTACTGTCGGTCCGCGAGTTCTGAACACACTGATGTCGGAGCGTGGTCACCGACCGTGTAGCCAGACAACTCGGACGGCCACCACTGACCAAGGTCGAGTGGTCTGGGGCTTGTCAGTGACCGTCTGGCCGCCGCTTATGATGTAAAATTGTATAAGAAACATTTTCGGAGTTCCAATAATCTAAGTTGCAATTTTATAAATACTTTGGCGCACCCGCGCCATACATGTAGGCACCTATAACATTTGAAGAGATCCCTCGATTTCTCCAAGATCCCATCATCAGACTCCAACTTGGTGCCAACAAAAATGATTACAAAAAAAATTCAAATCGGTTCACGATTCTCGGCGATATCGGGTAACATACATACAACAAAAAAAAAATCAGGCGAATTGAGAACCTTCTCTTTTTTTGAAGTCGGTTAAAAAAAGGGTGCGTAATATTACATTGGCAATCTTCAAAGAAGTCTTTCGAGAAAGTCGAATTATTCTTCTTTAATTTGGAGTTTATTATTTTGATAGCAGGGTCGCGTTTTATAAAGTTACAATTTACAATTTCGCTGTTTGCCTCTCTTTCTAGCCAATATGTGCGTGCGTTAGAGAGGCAAACAGCGAAATTGTAAATTGTAACTTTATAAAACGCGACCCTGGACGTTTTCACAAACCATTGTTGAAATCACCAAAAAACGGTAAGTATCGTAATGGATAGATTTTGGGACATTTTTTTTCTCCTATTAGAATCGAAAGAGCTTGCGATCCTGAGTAGAACAAGCCCGAACTTGTCCGAATTAAATAACAAGGTGATTTCAACAACGGTTTGTGAAAACACCCAGCTTTCGGTCATGCACGCATTGTATTGGACATATCAGTAAATAGTACTCAGTTACGATCTATATCGATCCATCGATCTAACGGTTGCGCAAGCGATCAAGCGCGCCAGAGATCTATTGTCGTCACATCTATTCTGGTGACAGATGTCAATGTTAAGAGTTTGACAGGCTGATCGAAGCCAAGCATTTCAACATTGTGTCTGTTATGAGACTACTTAAGTATCTTATAAATATTAGATGTCGCCGCGTATATCAAAGTAATAATACCTAGTTCACTAACGTCTGCGGCCTCACCGCGAAAAACGAAATTCGTAAATTTCGAGGATTTGTCTCTCTCACTCTAATGACGCCGTCGTTTGAGTGACAGAGAAAAATCCTCGAAATTTACGAATTTCGATTTTCGCGGTAGTCGGCCTGAGGTGGGATTCGAACCCACGTATTTCGCCTTTGGAGCATTTTCGCGGGTGATGCCTAAATCACTCTGCCTTAGTAGATATCGTGTTACAAATTTCTCGAGTTATTACATGGATTCCAGTTATCTTGACCAGTAGAGGCTTATCCAAACCTTTCATTTTAATTTGAACATTTTTGTACAATTTCTACTGAAACTCTCGGGTTCGTTCGATCTTAGTAGGTAATGAAATGAAAATTAAAGCAATAAACGATATGATTATGAAAACAAAGTGTCTCAATTTTTTTATCCCAGGGATGGCATTATTTGTGTGTTTACATATTTATTTTATCACAAATATTTGGTCCTTGGTCGTGGCTGTCTTAGTGTCTATGTATTTAAGTATCTTTATGTACCTATTATACAGGGCGTCCCAAAGTTATGGGACATGAAGGGGAAGTACCTTAAATATCGTAGATAGTGTATTTTGCTGAAATAAGACTTAATGTTATTTTTAAAATTTAGTAATAGTGCATTCAAAGTTTTTCAAAAAATTACTTGCTTCCCCCGGAAATCGAACCAACTTTAATTTTTTCGAATTTTGAACCAAACTTGTTTGATTATTCTTTTAGTTTTAGATACTATGTTTTTTAAGAAAAATAGTTATTTTTTCGAATGGTGTGGAGACATCATAAAAACATTTTCGTATTAAAGTAAGAAAATCCTTTTTTGATTTTTTTTAAATGCAGTATTAATTATTTAATTTTCAAAATAAAATAAAGCCTTCTTTCAACAAAATATCCTATCTACGATATGTAAGGCACTTCCCCTTTATGTCCCATAACTGTAGGTAGGTATATATCATTTTTTTGTCATCTAACCCACCTCTAGCCTAACTTAAGTTTACCTTTGGACTACCGATTTATGTAAGATGCCCCAGATTTATTCATTTATTTTTTACGTTAAATATGCCGGTGCGAGCGGTGATGAAATAGAATGATCGAAAAATTCATGGATTTTTTTACTTCTATTAGGATCAAATCAGATAGCGATTCTGAGTTGAATTCAAAAGAATAAAAATTAATAAAACTCTAAAATTTTTCACAAGGGCATCACATCTTCGATACTTATTGATATTAATTGGTAGGCTAGTAGAGTCAACGGTGATGAGCATTATCCACCACATTTCCCAAAATGTCTCAGAAAGTTTGTATGGAAGTCTTTTTTGTTACTAGATTCCTATTTATAATTTTTTAAACAAAAAAGGTAAGTTTCCAGGCGTGGGTCTAGGGGGGGGGGGGGGCAATGGGGGCACTTACCCCCCCCTCACACTGGACTTATGTATAGCGAGGTAGTGTTTTAAGTATAAAATACTATCATATCATAGGGCAGTGCCGCCCCTCAACGAAGTCCTAGATCCGCGCCTGAATGTTTCATATAAACATTTTGGGACATTTTTGGAAAAGTGGTGGACCTTGTTCAGCATCATTGACTCTACCGGCCTACCAGGTTTTATCAATATGGAAGAAAACGTGATCCAAATTTAGCGTCGCGCCCGTCCCACCTTCCAGGTACTAGCAATAGTGCTGGCCGTGCTGCATTCACAGCGGAGGACCTCAAACGCCGCAAATATGCAAATTATGCAACCCTTGGCTGAGGCTATATGTTTGAGGCGTTTGGGGGTCGAAACGCTGGGGCCTTGGGGACCCAATGCGCGTCGTCTATACGGAGACAGCCTCACGCCTAATAGAGGCCATTGGTGAGCAGAGGGCTGGTCAATATTTCGCTCAGCGAATAAGCATTGCCATACAACGTGGCAATGCGGCCAGCCTTCTGGGCACACTGCCCATTGGCTGCGATTTTTTATTTGTAGGTTCCTTTAATTTATATGTATTCTTTTTATATTATTGATTATTTTCTATAAGTAGTGTTAAATTAAATGTGTCATTGAATGTACTATTATGAAATAAATAAATTAATACAATGTAGAAACTATTTGAGAAATTATAAATATTAGATGTCATATACCAAAGAACATATATTTGAGAAATGCTCATACCTATGTTAAAAGAGAAGTGGGGCAAGTTTAAACAAAATGGCACTGGGTTTGTTTGTCCTAGGACTCAGTTACCTTGACGACGGTGAGTGGCATGTTGAAGTCGGAGCCGCCGATGAGCCGGAAGCCCCAGGGCTCCTCCCCCGTCCTCGTTAGCCGTACTTCTACCTCCATCTGAAGAACCGTCATGCCACTTTATATCATTAAGGTGTAGATACTATAGTGCTCGGCCGCTATGAAGTTAATCCTGACAACTGTCAGTTCAATACGCTATCTGTCAGCAATGCCACTTTTTGAAATATAATGTATTGAAAACTCATCATTTTTTAGGGGGGGTTAATGCCATAATCGCCACGCTTGGCAGGCGGGTTGGCGATCGCAGTTTAGTACACCGCATTACAGAGATGCTGCTGCCCATCACCGGTGGTTTTGGACGTAGTTTAACGACATACCCGGGTCGCGGATTGTGGACAGATCCCGACCGATCTCTGTGGAACTCTCTGGGGGAGGCCTATGTCCAGCAGTGGATGTCAATTGGCTGATGATGATGATGATGTATTGAAAAATTTCAGTCATTCATCAAGTCAGGATTGATTTTATAGCGGCAGAGCACTATTAATAATTAACGAATATTACGGTACGGTAATTAATTACGAATGTTAAAAGACGCCGGATTATTTCGAAAGGAGACATGTAATTAATTACGAGTGATCTTCCTGTGATCTCCCGAATTACCTACACTAAGACATCTTATCTTATTTGTATCATTTAAAGGGTCGATTGCAAATGTATACATAATTAGTAGATATGACTTAAAATGCGATATTTACCATGTAAATTAAAATTATTGAGCGATTTAGAAAGAGGGTAGATCGTTACGGTCTACACCCACACACCGTATACGTTATACTATTGGGGTGTGTGGGTGTAGACCACAACCAAAACTCGCATTTCGTCAGAAACTCCGTGAAAATGACAATTCAATCATTTTAATTTACATTGTATATGTATATCCCGTTTTAAGTCATACTAATAACGTAAAAGACCATGTATCTTCTATATCATTTGTTCATGTCCTTTCCTTTTAGCTCTACACGTAATACTGCCATGCTAACTAAAAAGGACGCATCTGCCATAGAACTACTATGAGATATGCGTCTTTTTGACTTAGCACGGCAGAATAACTTGTAATTAACAATCTATTCTATTCTATTGTATTATATTTTGAGCCTAAAGTGTCCACTGCTGGGCAAAAGCCGATATCAACAATCAAAATCAATAAAATAAAAACAGTGTCCACTGCTGGGCAAAAGCCGATATCAACAATCAAAATCAATAAAATAAAAACATGACTGCCGTTTTAAACGAACAGACATATAAGTTACATGGACTTATATTCGTAATCGTTGTGCAAAGCCCTTTATTTGGATACCTAAAGGTGCATTCAGACCAAAAGAGCATTAGCTGTTCTATCCCACGCTCTACGAAATCAACCAATCACGTTTTGTGTAACGATCGAATTTCGTAGTGGGAGGTTAGAATAGCGAATGTTCGCTTGGTCTGAATGCACCTTTATGCGATAGGATTCTTTCATATTGATATTTTGGATCAGGCCGCCATATTGTTTTGAACGTGAAGTCATATGGCCCATAACACTGGCCGTATTCTAACGATACCGCGTACCTACTTCGAAATCAGTTGAAACATTAGGGTCGATCACAAAAAGATTATACATTAAGGCCTTAAACAAAATAAAAATCACGATAGCGTCAATTGTGTTATGAAAGTTAGTCATACTTTCGTAACACAATTGACAATTTTATTAAGGCAGGGATCGGAACCGGTTTTTTAGAAGAACCTCGAAATAGCTCAATATCTTAAAATGTTTTACACTCTTTATGTAGTATTCAACATTTTTCGTGACTTGAACATCATATTTTTTTCCCCTCACTAGCTCGTAAAGTGCTCGTTTATCCTTTAATACGAACGTGTAAAAACGCATATTATTCACTTGTGTGGCAAAGTAATGACCATGGTTTTGGAATAACAAAACGTAAAATGCTCATGGAAATTGTTCCATATTAATGATAATTAAATAATATGTTTGAGAATTTAGTGTAAAATACAAACCTTTATATAATATGATGATTTTAACATATAAATCCTAAAATTCCATAAGTAACAATTGTTTTAGTGAATGATGATAAGATGACTAGATGCAATCACAAAACGCAGAAAATGTCAACGTCAACATTGTCAAAGAATATTATAGGTTATAATCTTTATTTACCGACTCGAACACGCATAAAAATAGTAAACTAAACAACTTTCAGGGTGTTCTGTTATAATTTTGTAAAAATAATGAATGAGAATGATTTAATAATGCATTGGCGTTGGTGTGCAACTACAGGAATGTGTTAAAATCGTGCTGCGTTTACTTTTTCGTGGTAAGTTTACTGCGACAAAATCTTGCATTAAATACATGATGCATTTGGAAAATTATTATCACTAACCCGATGATGATTGTAATGTGAACAAATAATTACCTTTTTTGAGTTTCCTCGCTATAGTGAGGGGAAAAGTTTTGTGTTACACACGGGTGCAAATGTATTTTACTTCTCGTATGTTAAAACACTCGCTGCGCTCAGGATTCTATTTTAGAACCACTCGCTTCGCTCGTGGTTCAACTATAGAATCCTTTCGCTTGCTCGTGTTTCAATTTCATACTCGCGGGTAAAATACAACTTTGCACCCTTGTATAACAAATAACTATTAATTACTCCATTAACAAAAAAAGTATAAACCGAAGAACGAAAAATAACGGAATTCGAACCGTTCTTTTGTATCGAGAAAAAACCGGTATCAGATCCCTAAATTAAGGTGTGTACTCTGTCCAACAACCTTTGGAGTACAAAAAGGCGTTATATTTCAAAGAAAGTTTAGTACTAATTGTTGATCGCTTGTAGAAAATTTGATTTGTTGCCTTTTTTCAATGCCACAAGTTGTTACAAAGAATTAAACTTCGTAACACAAAATAGTACATTTCGATACAAGTGCAAAAAAATATTTTCGATGAGGGTGAAAGTTGGAGCCCGAGTGAAACGAGGGCGACAATCACCCAAGTTAAAAATAAGTTTTTACACGTGTATCGAACGACTTTTTTCATAACAAGTGCCTTAAAAATGGAAATTTGCGCAATGTTTGTTTTTCCGCACTAGTTAGGAAAAATATGACATTAGGTACATTCTGTTTTCATCAAAAGCCTTTAACTATGTATCATTTTTTTTTAATAATGTACCATACAGATACTATACATACAGACCGATTATCGATTTATAACCGCGATGTAGAACGGCGGCTCGGCGGGACGCTTGTAACAAAATTTCAGGGCCGTTTTTATAAGGCAATGTTGTATGGCGTGCGCCATGTTTTATTTCTTCGTCAACACCTCAGTTCTCGTAGTGAACACAATATTTACCTGAACCGAAGCAGGCTGCGGTTAAACACTAACTGGCAGTTAAACTTGGCACTGAGCTGCTGACCGCATTCTGATACGAGACGGTACCCACTTGTTAACTGATACATACGATTCAAGATAGAACACAGGTACAATATGTATAAACTTTGAAATCCTTGAAGTCTATGCGACATTTTGAAGTTTGCGGAAGCCATCCACAGTTTATTTAACCTGTTTGTTAGCCTTAACAAACAATTTTTATCTATGTATCAATACTGACTCGGCAGAACATAAAGTTGATTTAAATTTATCCAAAAAACATGCACGACAAGTGCAATCTGGCCAATCTGTCCTAATTGAATATAATTTTTTGTTCGATGTTAATAAGTAGGTACTACAGGGTGCTTAGATAAGTTGCCAATCGCTAACGCTTAGTCGTCAATCGTAAACGAAAGGCAGCTAACTGTCTTTGTCGTACTAATATGAAAAAGCGACAGAGAGGGAAAACTACGATACGCTACTAAGCGTTAGCGGTAACTTGGCTAAGCACCCTGGAAGAACCATGGGTTTTAGGTTAGAACGTAGCTACATTCAGTCATGATTTTTGAGGGTTTTAGTAAAAACGTCCAGACGAGGATCAAGGGGGTATCCCCCGCTTTGCCCCCCTTTGGGCTTGATTATTATCATCCATAAGACGTCCACTGCTAAACATAGGTCATCCCTTAGGAACTCCATAAATGTAGGACTGTAGGTATCTAGGGAGGAAATGCCACAAGCATTCTGATCAAGATTCGCCACACTTCCCAAAATGTCCCAGGAAGCTTGTATGGACTTTTTCTTTTTTGTTACCAGATTCCTATACATTTTTGTAACAAAAAAAGAAACGTGTCATATAAGGGTCAAAATTATTTTTGTTGTCTTATTTTGTGTCCCTAAAAACGTGTCGCAGTGGTGATTTTTTTGTATGCGCTGATGTTTTGTTTTCAATTTCTGGGTGCTTAGACAAGTTGCCAATCGCTAAGCTTAATCGTCAATCGTAAACAAAAGTCAGCTAACTGTCTTTGTCGCACTAATATGAAAGAGTGACAGAGAGAGAAAACTACGATACGCTACTAAGCGTTAGCGATTGGCAACTTGGCTGAGCATCCTGGTGTATGGATTTAAATCTAGCGTTAAAAATAAATACAAGTGCACCGGATTTTTTAATATACTGAGTCGAAACAGCAACTAAAAGCATGATAGAGTGGTATGAAACAAGACAACGAAAATAATTTTGACCCATAAACATTTTGGGAAATGTCATCTTGTCCAGCATCATCATCTACCAGCCAACCATTTTTTTTTAATATCGAAGACGTGTTCCAAATGAACAAACTTTTTCAGAAATGCTCAGTAAACCCTTTTCACAAAACACCTCCTCAAAAAACTACCTCGCCCCACTAGATTACACCAAAATCTAGTAGGCCCATTAAAAAAACAAGCACACACCGACCAACAGCAAACATGCGTATCACCATCGTCTGCTGTTTTTTGCTCTTCAGCTGTGCTTTGTCCAAGACTGTGACGAAGGCTTTGACGGAATCCCTTGGACAAGAGGTTATAGAGATCGCGGGGCCGCTCAAAGGTAACTTGTAGGCTTGTAGCTTAGCCTAGCAATGTACAAGTTGGAGAGCTTTCTCAAAATTTGCCGGAATATGCACGGAAATCGGTCAAAATTCTTTTCGTTGTCTTGTTTCATACAACTCTGTCACGCTTCTAGTTGCTGTCTCGACTCAGTCCGGTAAAAATCCGGTGCACTTGCATTTATTTTTCACGCTAGATTTTAATCCACACATCAAAAACTGGAAACAAAACATCATCTCATACAAAAATTACAACTGTGTCATGTGTTTTAGAGACACAAAATAAAACAACGAAAAGAATTTTGTCCCAAATTTCCGTGAATTTAAGAGTAAGTCCCCATTGAGGATGATTCCATGAGAACTTTTAAAAAAGTGTTATGAAGAATATTGCATTTCCCAATTGAGTAAAGAAGGCATAAAATATACCTTAAAAGGCATGTATATAGAAAGGTTGTGGCATGAAACAATTGCTTGTAAAATTTAAATTGCTGAGAATATTCTCTATAAGTAGTCGTTTTGCAGCTTATGAAACTTTTCTAAGGTACATTGCTAGCTTAGCCCTACTTGTGGATGTGAATGGTGTCTGGACGACGGTGATTTACTCAGAGGGTATAGTTCGAGAAATATAAATTGAATGTTTATTTTTACTATAATGTAGGTAGAAAGTTACTAATTTATATTTCACGAACTATACTCTCTGAGTAAATCTGCAGAACGCCTTACTCATGCAAAATTATCCAATAGAATACAACTTTGCACCTACAGAATGAAAGTAATAATATGTGTCAGTGCACACGGAAAGGTACTTTGTCACGATGTTTAAAATGGACTGTATTTAACAATACATAAAATCTATTTTAAAAGTCGTGACAAAGGTACCTTGTCACGACTCTTAAATCCATCCATGTGCACTGACACATATAGTTAAGCAGACCTTTTTAATGACACCAAATACTCCCGGCTCTGTTGGATTTTGTACCATTTTGACGCATTGGCCTTTCCAAAATATTATATCGTCGGGGATGTGCAATACCGCGTAACTACCAAAGCAGATAGAGTTCAAATATCAAACAATTGACACTCAATTTGGCCCGAAATCAATTTGTTAATTACGCGGTAATGCACATCCCCGACGATATAATATTTTGGAAAGGCCAATGCGTCAAAATGGTACAAAATCCAACAGAGCCGGGAGTATTTAGTGTCATTAAAAAGGTCTGCTTAACTAAGTATGTACTTTCATTCTGTAGGTGCAAAGTTATATTCTATTGGATAATTTTATATTAAGTTTAACAACGGTTCCACTTGTACAGTCAAAGACAAAATAAGGTGTATACAAAAATATGTCCCAGTGCACTCTAATTCTGTGTATTAAGAACGTCGTAACATATTTTTCCCCTCACTAGCTCGTAAAGTGCCCGTTTATCCTTTAATACGAACGTGTAAAAACGCATATTATTCACTTGTGTGGCAAAGTAATAACCTTGGAGCGTAGCGCGAAGTAGCATTCACAAAACGTAAAATGCTCATGGAAATCGTTCCATATTAATGATAATTAAATAATTTGTTTGAGAATTTAGTGCAAAATACAAACCTTTATATAATATGATGATTTTAACACATAAATCCTAAAAATTCCTAAAGCAACAATTGTTTTAGTGAATGATAATAAGATGACTTAAAAATTAGAAAATCTTAAAAATTAGAAAAGAATTGCAAGCCCAAGCCCAAGCCGAGAGAGATAAAGGGAAAAAAGTCATAATTAAATATGATAAATTAGTCATTCTAAAAAACGACAATGATACAAGAACAAACAACAAGAGGAACTTGTCGCTTTCACCTCCACAAATACGCTCTTCTTCTAATAGGACAACTGTGACTGAACAGATGAACAAGAAAAACAAAATCGTGCCCGTTTCTTCTCATCCTGGCTGCTACAAGGATATACCTGATCGGGCTTCGAGCTCGTCAGAGGGAGTGATCAAACCAGGCATATTAAACTATTTTAATACAGCTAAACCCTCGCCCAAGCCACTACAGCAAGATTTTGCAAAGGAATAGCAACTAGCAACCCCTTCTCAAGAGCAGAAACAACTACAAGTATCAAAAAAAGAAAACAAACAACATCTCTCACGCCGGCTGGTCACCGAGGGAGATTACGACCAAAACCCTCCAGAGAAAAAAATCAATGACAACTCTACTAAACTCTACATCATGACATTCAACGTAAGGACGCTAGATAGATCTTTATTGGTATTAATCATACACTGTCAGAAATGTTACAATAAATTATTTTACAATTACAATACATTCAAATTCATTTCAAAGATAATAAAACAAAAATAAATAAAAAACAAAAATGTCAACAATTCTATCACAATGTCTTGGATACATTATTTATACAATATTATTCAAATTCTGATTTATAATTAATTAACCGATTCATTACATAAATTTAATTTAATTAAGATTCTACATATAATTAATAACATTCATATTTGATTTGGACATTATCATTCATCCAAGAACTCGTTTACCGAGTAGTACGCTTTTTCTGTGCAATAAGTTTTTGCATATAGGACCACACAGTGCCCCAGATATTGATTATGATTATTATGAAAGAAGTCTAGCTGAGAACAAAAAACCTTGGGATCAATAATTTCTAAAATATATATTATATTGATTATTTAGTGGATTTTTTTTAATTTTGTAGGCAACACTGGACTGTACGTCACAGTTATTTATTAGCCGCGTCCCTGTTTAACAATTAGGTAGTGAAAGACAGACGATCTTTCGATGCTAATTTGAAACGCTAAGTGGAAAGGGGATAGATATATTTTGATAGATCCATCGTTTCGGCTTTGATTTGATTTTGTTTGTTTCCGCCTCATTTGTGATATCTTTCACGCAAAATGCGTAGCAAAAGTATGGAGTGTTCGTCTCTAGTTGTTTACCTCAGTGGTGCTAAGTGTATTGCGACAAAATCTTGCATTAAATGCATGATGCATTTGGAAAATTATTATCATTAACGTGATGATGATTGTAATGTGAACAAACAATTACCTTTTTTGAGTTTCCTCGCTATAGTGAGGGGAAAAGTTTTGTGTTACACACGGGTGCAAATGTATTTTACTTCTCGTATGTTAAAACACTCGCTGCGCTCAGGATTCTATTTTAGAACCACTCGCTTCGCTCGTGGTTCAACTATAGAATCCTTTCGCTTGCTCGTGTTTCAATTTCATACTCGCGGGTAAAATACAACTTTGCACCTTTGTATAACAAATAACTATATGAGCGGATTCTTTCGATACCTACCTACTTATTTTTGCTCTTAACTGTACCATAAATATAAAAAAACATATAGGTATCTAAATAAGCCTGTTTCCAGTATTTTCTATGAAAACTTCCACCGAACCGTATCCATTGACTACGAGTGTATTTTCTTAGTATTGCACTGGTCTCACCGCGAGCTACTACGATAAAAAAGAGACACGGCAATACTCGCCCGGCGGTGATAGCTGATAGCTGATAGCTGGGCGAGTATCGCCGCGACTCTTTTATTTACACGGGAGTGCGTATCTTTTGTTCGTGTTTATAGCCGATAGTTCATAGCTTAGTAGCTCGCGGTGAGGCCAATGCCTAATGGTAGCCCCCACGATAGTTTTACCTTCACGACCGACACGGCGATACTCGCCCAGCTATCAGCTGTCACCGCCGGGCGAGTATCGCCGTGTTTCTTTTATTTACACGGGAGTGCGTATCTTTTGTTCGTGTTTATAGCCAATAGCTCATAGCTTAGTAGCTAAAACTATCTTGGGTGCTACCATGATCTCTTAAATGCGATTCAGATTATGTGCTGCTTGTCCGATTTTGACAGTTATTCTATGGAACTGACACATCGCGATTCAGATTAGGTCCTAAACTGAATTGCATTTAGGTCGCGGTAGCCCCATCTTATTTATTACTATAGGTCCATACCCTTTTTTATCCTCTAGAGATTCAGCCAGACTTAGAGGAGGAGCCTTCGATGGAGAAGGATGAAGATGAAACAAGAGGCTCACCAGCACCCGCCACCAGGCGGGAGGTCAAGAAGACCCCAGGCTCCGTAAGTGTAAAGCCGTGGGTTTTCTGCAGTGTTATTCACTAAGGAAACCGCCTTGCTGCCAGCGCTGTGTCAGCGCTGCGGCAGCGTCGAGCCTAAAAATGGTATTCACTAATGTACTTTAAACGACACTAGTGTTCGGCGACGAATGCGGCGTGAGCTGGAACTACACTGCGTCGAGAGTTTGACGTTTAATGTACGAACTTGGTATTCTCTAACGAAAAACAGCGACGAACTCGCCCACAACCTCGCTCACAGCCTCGATTCCTAATGTCAAATAAAACAGCTAGGATTTTAGACAAGGCTGTCTCGACGTCGAGCTCGTTGACGAACACAGCGTCGAATGTGTGAATAAGAGAATAACATAGCTGGCCGGCGATCGGCGACCGACGCGTGTCCGCCGCCGACGACGTTCGAATGTTTTGTTCGCGAATGTTTGAGGCGTAACGCGTAAACGGATATCTCATTCATCTGGTCTCGTTTTTTTGGAAGTGGCTGAATGTTTTGAGGTTGGTTTTGGTTGCCTTAGGACTTGTCCATTAATCCCCCCCCAACCCCCATGGTGATATTTGGTGATATTTTCTGGACCCCCCCTACCCCTAGCCAATATGACGTGTATTTTTTTGCCAACTGAAGTAGTCCTTCTTATAACACTTAAATTTACGTACGTTTTGCCAACAACGAGGTAAATGTTCGCGAAGTTTTGAAAACTAGTATTTAAAAAGTGTTTTATAAATGAAAAAAGTCAAGATATTTTTAACTGACTTTAAATGATCCGCAGATTCAAGAGTAACAAAAAATTACACGTGATTTTTCCGATGACCCCCCCTCCCCTATGGTGATAATTGGTGATTTTTTCTTGCCCCCTTCCTCCCCCTATACAGTATGACGTGATTAATGGACAAGCCCTTATAGAGAAACGGGTGCTGTATCTGACGACCGAAAATGGTACCAAAAGATGCACTTCCATAAAACATGACCAGACGAATAAGATGTCAGTTTACGCTCTGAGAAATGCCAAGGGTGGTTTCTCTGACACGTCGCCGGCACCGGGTAACCGACGACGTGTCAGGGAAACCACCCTCAAACGTTCGCGTAAAAAACATTCGAACGTCGTCGGCGGCGGACACGCGTCGGTCGCCGGCTAGAAAACCCACGGCCTAAGGGCCTACGCTAGCTTACGCGGATTACCCGCAACGGACGCCCGCCTCAAAGAAATTGTATAGACACCGCTAACTGGCGCGGGCGCGTGCGACGGACGTTAATCCGCGCGGCGGGTTGCGGGTGTCCGCTCCGTGCGCACGCGGCGGGCACACTGGAGCGGACTTGTTTCTTGAATTCAGCGCTAAGTTAGACGTGTGTGCCCGTCGCGGGCGCCCGTCGCGGACTCGCTGGCCCGCGGCGGGTGTCCGGAGCGCGACCCAAGAGCGTGCGCACGCGGCGGGCGTCCGCGTAAGTTAGCGTAGGCCCTAAAGGCCCGGCCACGACATTGGTCTAAGGCGACCAGCGGCGAGCGAATCCATGAGTTGGAGCGGGATGCCGATATGGGTACGAGAGGGAGCACCATACGTTTTCCGCTAAGCCGGTCGCCTTAGACCGATGTCGTGGCCGCGGCGTAAGGAATCGAGCGTCGAGCGGCGCGTTTGACGGGGCAAGGGATTTGAACGGCGTGCACTCAAGCCAAGTGCATACGTTTGCATTTGTTTAACACGCCCACTTCGCGGGACGCCCCGCTCCAGCGTTTACTCAAGCCTTAGACCAATATACCTTTAGTATCATCATCATCTTCAGCCTATGATAGTCCACTGCTGGACGTAGGCCTCTCCTATTAACTATGCGTACCTATAGACGCATTAGGAGGTAAATGCCCATAATCGCCACGCTGGGCAAGCGGATTGGCGATCGCAGTAATGTGTCCACTATAATGACGCTGCTGCCCATCATCAATCTTTAATCAAATATGGTCAGTGACACTTCAATCCCTTAATCGACTCTGACGACACCCGCAGGAGGAGTTGGGGTGGTGACAAATGTATTCTTTCTGCCGTCACCACACGGCCAACCTTTAGTATGGGACTATGGGAGTAACTAAAGTGAGAAATCTCAATTTACATACTTATTTTCGTGACATTAGAAACATACTTTTTTGTTTCATAACTGAAAAGTACGCACGATGCCGAGTAAAATGGTGTATTACAGTCCATGATCGCATATAAAAATTAAAAGGTACACATTTATTGCAAATTATCCAGATATATTATGTTTTGATCTTATAGCGAAAGGGACAAACAATACTTAGCAGCTTGTTAAGTTAGGAGACATTTAAGAATAAGGGGGTTAGTTATTATGTCTCACGAAAGTTTAAGGCCCTAAAACTGTGACCACATTATATAACATGGACGTCTAACGCCAGCTCAAAAATGCCCCCAAACACAATTGTTCAATTGTGCCAAGATGAGCAGCACATAGCGAATTTCTTGACATCGCGCATATTTCGACGCAACATCTTTGACAAATGTTTATAGAATATACTTTGACGGACCAATCACAATTATTTTTAAATGGCGGTTTAAGTTTGTAAAGGTTGATATTGATATTCATTACAGTGATGCATTGAAGAGGGGGAGACATTTTTCAACCAAAATTCAGGACCGTTTTTGAAAGGCAATTTAGTATGGCGTGTGGCTTTCATGTTTTATTTGTTCGTAGCCCTAAAATTAATAAAATATTCGTAGATGATCGAAGGAAGGCGCAAGTTGAAGGATATCGACAGAATCGACGGAGTAGAGCAGGAGGACGACGAACAACGCGTCGAGAAAGAGATAGCTGACATCTATAAAGACAATGGTAAATTATTAATTTTTCTTCAAAGAGACTCAAAGATACCACAGGTGACCCAAGAGCTGGCAGCTACCTCGCTCAACAGATCAGCCTCGCGATCCAGCGGGGTAATGCTGCCAGCATCTTTGGTACCATGCCTCGGGGGCCATTTCTAGATTTAGACTTACCCCCTTATTCATAAACGTTTGTTAACTTATCAAGCCGCTAATAATTGTTTGTCCCTTTCGGTCTTAACAATGTGTCCATAAGAGCAAAAGGGACAAACAATTATTAGCGGCTTATTAAGTTAACAAACGTTTATGAATAAGGGGGTTAGTGTATATTTATTTATAGTGTAGTTTTATAATATTATTGTTTTAATTTTGTAATTTTTTGTCGCTTATAAATAAATTTATTCTCTGCAACATATTTGCAATTATATTCTTAATTCATTATTGAGATTTGTAGTTAGTTTTGATGAATTTTCGAGGGCTCGTTTGTAAGAAAAATGATAACTAAATGGAAAACAAATCTTGGGACATTTTTTACTCCTACTGGGATCAAAGCAGACCGACATTCTCTTTAAAAATCATAAGAAAATGAGAGGGATACCTAAAAAATGAGGGTTTTCTGAAATGACGTTCACCAGGGCGGCAGCACTGAGGCGTCAGGTCCAGAAACTTGTCTAAATTCTCAGAGCGCCTATAGTTTCGTGTTTAAATGTTTTGTATGTGTTAAAATAATATAAAAAAATAAAAATACCTTCTAGTTAGTTTTTCTTTGGAGCTAGACAATTGTTTCTTAGCGGGACCTTACGGCTAATTGGCGCCAACTAGTGGCATATGTTTTCGAGAAAACCCTCATTGCCGTGATGTGATGAGTTCACATCACGGCAATGAGGGTTTTCTTTTTATTTTTTTTTATATAATTTTATTAACTCATACAAAACATTTAAACGCGAAACTATAGGCGCTCTGAGAATTTAGACAAGTTTCTAGACCTGACGCCTCAGAAATTTCTTGCGCGAACCGCGCACTAAGTGTGGAGGGGCATTTACACAAGTCTTCGTGTTGCAGATTACAAATCGGACAGTAACGAAATGCGAGCAAGCGCGGAGGGAGACACTCAATTACGGCAGGGGAAGAAATCCGAGTAAGTACTAAATCAGAAAATTCGATGGCTTTAATGTAAAGCGCTGACTGTTTCTGTCTGATGCTAATTTTGTTTGATTTCGGGAAAAACCGACATTTGGATTATCCGAACTTTTGATTATCCTTACTGGCCTGCTACCGCGAACACCGGAGTTCGTAAATTTCGGGGATTTATCTCTGTCACTCTAATGACACCTTTGTTAGAGTGACAGAGATAAATCCCCGAAATTTGCGGGTTTCGTAGTTCGCGGTACCGCTGAATGCTTAGCCAAGTTGCCAATCGCTAACGCTTAGTAGCGTATCGTAGATTTACATCTCTGTCACTCTTTATAGATGCTTAATAATATTGTGAACTTGTACAATAATATTTTTTTTTGTTTATTTATTATTATGATCCTTTATTTATTTCTCTTTTTCATAAAAATGTCTTGAAATTATTATTTTTTATTTTAGGTAATAAATTCTTTAACGCATGTTATTTTAATAAGAAGTAGGTATTATTTAACTTTTTTGAAAATTATGTTTTTATTATACTTACTAGTTTTTCTCAGGAACGGTGTAGGGTTAGAACCATTAGGTAGTAGATTTTTTTTTCTCTCTTGGTTGTGTCAGACGATTCGAAAATGCTTATTAATAAGTTCACTGGAATAAAGAATAGGTAGTATTGACTTGACTTTCATATTAGTGCGACAAAGACAGTTAGCTGCTTTTTGTTTACGATTGACGATTAAACGTTAGCGATTGGCAACTTGGCTAAGCACCCAGGTCTCATTCCCATTCACCCCAGTTCGAATAATTCAGGTTCTATATTTTGTCAGTGTTGTTCTGTGACTTGGAAAAGCAGTTTTCCGAAATTGGATGTAGTTCAGCGAAAAGGATCCAACCTCTGGTATTTACCACTTAAATTAATGCCTTTTCCTTTTGACATAATATTTAAATTAAACTGACAGATTTTTGTGACTGGTTCCTTTTCCCCTAACTATACTGTTTGGCAGTAGAAAACAAAAAAGTGTAAACAAATATGGCTGACTTTCTAGTATTTGACGTCTTTGACAATCGTCAAACACGTTCGCAGATATATTTTTCCGTTAATACTAATAATTATCAATAGTTTTAACTAAAATTGTATGTGAACACAGGGTTTAAGGTTTTAAGTTGGTGATAAGATCAATATTGTAGTCTGAAAGTGCGTGATTATGAAATAATGCAAGTTTTTACGTTTGTTTATACTTTTTTGTGTTCTTGTGACAAATTTTGCCAACAGCTATAAGGATTATGTACAGAATAAGTAAAATGTGATGCGATTTCCGTCATTTAAAGCCCATTAAACTTTAAAGAGCATTTCTCAAAAGTTTGTACTTTCGGATTACGTAATCGATACCCAACTAA
>JALPQI010011188.1:0-36428 GCA_025490895.1 Thaumatotibia leucotreta | reverse complement strand
GAGCGGCTTCGAGAAACGCAAATTTGTAAACTTGTAAAAAATATTAGCCCATGGACTAATATTACTAGTCTATAAGGTACGAGAAATAGGCCCCTGTTGTTACCTACTTATTTAAGTAGGATGAATATATGTCTGCTGGTTTGTTTTTGTTCGTAAGTAGTACACAATAAAGAGTTTCGTTATTATAAATTTCTGCTGCTCATCCTATTAGCAAAAAATATTACTAACTAAGTAACATCCCTAGTAAAGCTATTGGATATTAATATTTCAATGTTGCCTGCGGTAAGGCCGGGAATAGATACCGGTATTTTGGCTAACAATTACACACCAAATGCATATCGGATGCCCAGTGCAGCCCAGTACTGTCTACTGAAGCTTCTGTTTCACTGGTTTCATAAACTAGGCATATGATATACCTGTTATAACGTATCTAACATGTGCTTCTCAGGTTTGATATTTTGGTGCCTATCGAAAGTAAATTACTGTTAAAAAAAGTAGTGTTTCACCTCAAGTTCCTGAATAACAAACTAAGGCAACGTCAACAAACTAAGGTCTTACCGCCAGCTACTAAGCTACCAGCTACTGAATATACGAAAAAAGATTCAAAAAACCTAATCATGATAAACAATTTCACAAAATTAATTAAATCAGAATATTCTTTCTTTGATCCAGTTATCGAATTGTTATTTTATCCAATATTAACTAATATTTCTTAGGGATGATGACACTAGTGGTAATTTCATTACTTTTGTAGTAGGCACTTATACTTATAGTTGTTTCTATTAATTCCGGGATACCGATTGAGCTAAAATTTTGTATACATTTGCAAGTCGGATGAATCGGATGACAAATAAATAGTAAATAAATAAATATTATGGGACATCTTACACAAATCGACCTAGTCCCATGGTAAGCTTAATTAAGGCTTGTGATGTGGGTACTAAGCGACGATTTATACATATAATAGACACATACATACTTATATATTATACATAGACAGCCATGACCAAGGAACAAATATTTGTGATAAATAAATACACAAATAATATCCTCGCCGGGATTCGAACCCAGAACCTCCAGCTTCGTAGGCAGGGTGCCAACTAGGCTAACGGAGGCTGACTAGCAATCCTACCAAGCTGGGTTCGGTTGACTCTTCTTTAAAATACGAATCGAGTCGGTAATAGAAGCTTAGTCACCATAAAGGTATTTTTTTTACCCATTACTTTGTATAAATTCATATTAGTCAAGAAATCATGTGATAACTTCCAAACGCTACTGATGTGTATACTATAATTTAGTAAAATGGGGTCGACGGATTATTATGGTAATCAAATACGAAACTTACTAGATACTTAGATATGGTAATAGAAAACCAGAGTAGAACAGGGTATAAAAGTAAACTGGGTTAATATCAAAGCATGTATTTACCAGCTCGAGTGTGTAATTTCACTGGTTTACTGAAGCGACCTATTTGGCATTATTATACTGAAGCGCACCTATTTTTATTTATTCACTACTTTTCATTTAATATGATAGAAAAAATGAACTTATATCTATACTTGCATTATGCGTCTTGCGTGTTTCTTTATAATATTTCTAGATGTTTTAGCTGTAGGATTACATTATACGATTGCTTAATTCATTAATTCATAGTCGCGTATACATTAACCGTCAACTGGGCTTACGAATTCGCCTTCGGGGAGAATTAAATGTGCGCACAGCGCACTTCAAAATGATTTTGATCTACTATCCTGACAATTTAATTGCCAAAAATCACAATAAAATCCTAAAATATTACATGTTTTATTTTTAAATTGTAATTCTGTCAACAGTGCTCGGTGTCCTGCGGTGAAGGCATCCAAGTCCGCGGCGTGGAGTGCACGCCATCTGGCGGTGGTTGCGATCCCTCATCCAGGCCAGAAATCTCAAGGCCATGCTCTACTGGCATCAGCTGCAGAGAAGAAGAGCCTGAGGTATGTGGCATACTTACCATATGTGGTGTAACTTGGTGTCTAACCGTTCTTGTGAATAAATAAAATAATTACCTATATATAGATCAAGAAGCAAAATGCTCCCAATTTACTAAATCCTAAAATTTCAAATTGCTAGTACTATTAGCAGGCGTTTTGGCTATTACAAATGAATTAATTAAATTATGTCGAGTCTGCTGCAAAGTCTTTTGTGGTTGCCAACTTGATTTTTTTATTGGTGCCGTGACCAGGATATATTTAGTAGGAACATAATACATTTAAGAAAATACATAAATAATTATTTCCGATCTTGTTATGAATCATAACTGCTACTCATATTTTAATGACAAACGGGTCATAATCGCGTAAACGTACGTTTAATTATTGTATTAGGTTTATTATATGCCGTGTGGTGACGGCAGTAAGAATACATTTGTCACCACCCCAACTCCTCCTGCGGGTGTGGTGAGAGTCGACTAAGGGATTGAAGTGTCACTGACCATTTTACAAGATTGATGATGGGCAGCAGCGTCATCATAGTGGACACATTACTGCGATCGCCAATCCGCTTGCCCAGCGTGGCGATTATGGGCATTTACCTCCTAATGCGTCTATAAGTATAGTTAATAGGAGAGGCCTACGTCCAGCAGTGGACTAACATAGGCTGATGATGATGATGTTTATTATATTTTGTCTTTAAAATATGAGTGATAATCGTGAAAGTTTAAATCAATATATAACTGCTACTGATAAGATTACTCTTAGAATGAGCTATTTAGTCACACGATCACACGACTTAATCGATCAATTTAATTATTTACATTTAAAAATTTACAAAGATTACTTAATACTACAATACCCTTTACGGATAATATACAAATATTAAGGATGTAGATGACAATTCCTTCTATTTTAACTAGGATGATATCGAAGAACTACTACCCGGCGTAGTCTACCATACTCAACCTCTCATTCAACCGTACCCACCTCCTCAAGCGAAAGCCGAGCGCCTTATAGGAGACCCTGACGTGCCAGTCGAAGCCACGTAAGTTTTATGTAGTCTTAGTACCTATTTTGATGCCACTCGACATTGATTTTGGTGATTCATACGACCTAGCACTAGTTTATTACACTAATAAGTAGGTATACTGTGTTAATGGTCGCGTACATTACTTTACGGTCATGGTTTTGATAAAATAGGTTGAAGTGAGTATAGACCACATCCATTCTTGGAAACCGTCAATTGACTTATTCCTTACAATAAACTGTCCAAATATACAATTGTTTTGTTCAGTAGTGAAAAATATCTACCACACAAATATGTAGTTATTGCTATCAATTACAGTATCCCTATCCAATCTACGTACCACGACCATATTTATTGGGAAGCGATAAGAGAATTTTATTTTAATATTTGTAATTATTCGGGCACCTATTCCACTATTCGAGCATACTACTGGATAATGACCGACAACTCCTACTCATTATGTCAAGTTTGGATGTGGTTTTTGCTCCACAATTTGACTGTAAACATAATTTATGTTTTTGTTATTTGTAAAACTTGCAATACCTTTGTTGAATTTTGTTGTTTGTTAATTTATGAACTGTGTATAAATATATTTTTTTAGTGTTTAAGATTTTAATCATAATTTCTTGAATACGGAATACATAATTTTTTTGTGTGATCAATCATTCTACGTACAGAGATTTATCAACGTTTTATTAATCACTATGAGTATGCGTACCTCATTCATTTATTATTTACATATGTACATTCTGAAACATTCCATTTAAAACACCTTTATTATCTAAATAATCAAGTGATAGTTTATAACATAACTGGACTTGACCGTTTTAAATTTACGAATGTTGTTAACTTTTTATTTCACAAATCAAATTGTACTAACCTCAAACATAAAAAATATAAATAAGTGAGCGAACATCACCTCGGAAAAGTCCAGTTACAAATAAAAAAGATTCATCTAAAATGTATAATGTTTAATCCCGTCTCATATTTCTTGTCTCAGTCATTTCCTTTAAAAGCTCAGAGTATTTTGTTGTTGTCTCTTTCAGCAATTACAAAATATTCTTTGCGTGTGGCTGGTTGTATGTAAGGTATTGTACCTGCGAACGATCAAATTTTTAAAGGTTTCACTTTTCGATTCAAAATAACATCACACATTTTTTACAATGAATGACATTTACCCCTCCATCAACACAACCAGTGGCTGCTAGCTATTGTTATGTTTTCTAGCTTATGTGTTTTATCGGTTGCTCAAAAATGATTTCCGAACCAAACTAAACTACATTTTTGAACAACTGTACTCACAGAAATGTCCTAGTGGTCTTAGAATAGATAAAAACCCAAATGTAAATAATCCTGAAATGTCTAGATGATTTAGCAGTTTTTATGTGTTCACTGTAAATAATGTACCGAGTAAAATAAACAAATTCCTCAATTACATCCGAAATCAGCACATCCTTGAAAGTAATTTACATTCAGACCACTAAACTGTCACAATCCATTGCTTTCACATAAACCTACAATACTTGTCTTTTCTCTCTGCACTGCACAATAAAATTTAAATTTCCTTGCACACTTGTAGTCGACACAGTGACGATTTGTCTTGCATTTGTTTTTCCTTTCGCTTCTAAACACTTTTCCAATACTCCAATACTCTACACTTCTGGCACCCACACTGACACAGCTACACTGTTGCCAAAAAGATTGACCCACAGAGTTACTACACAAAATGTTACAAGGCACTTAAATTATTGTTCCCGATATTAAACCTAAATACTGTGTTAAAATTTTCAGGTGAAACATTCAATTGGTGGACAGATAACATAATCTTTACACTGGTGCACATACTTCTACATATACCAGCCAGATCTTGATGAAATGTAAAAATAGGAGTAGTAGAATTGTTGACCCTTCAGCACCTAGCATGACGAGAAACGTGTGAATTTCTATAGTATTAAACATTAGTATAGAAAATCCTATTACAAATTTAAACGACACTACAAAACTATGAATTGACGTTACTTTTTATTTACTAGCTACATCAAAGATGACGAATGGGGGCCCTGCAGTGTTTCGTGCGGGGAAGGATGGAGAAAAAAAGAAGTGCACTGCAAGATTTTCTTGGAATTCAGTAGAACTATAGCCAAACTGCCAGACAGCAAATGCATGGGGCCAAAACCTACTGAGGAAACTGAGAGATGTGTCATGGAGCCTTGCTCTTTGGCTTATGGGACCTCGTTTGGAGATTCTGGCGTACCTGCGTACAGTGGCTCTGACAGGTAAATTCATTGATGTAGTGAATCTTTCACTTTAAACTTAAAAAAATATTTTGTGGTCTGTGCTCTGTAAGTGGCATAAATTTATTATATGAATAGTCCACGGAAAAAATGTCCAATGCTTAAAAAAATCAGAGCAAATTCACACCTTATTCTGTTAACAGTAAGGTGGTTTTTCCTTCTGTAATTTTAATTGGCTAGACATGTTCTTTCCGTGGACCCTTTATATACTCGTATTATGTATACATATTTATATATTATGTTTACTTTGTACCTTTAAAACTAAAATATCATTTAAACTAATTATGTTTGTATAGCTACTTTTAAATAGAATATTCATGAATATTTGTTTAATTTATTAAAACAGTCCAATAAATGTTACATGTTAATGTCACAAACAGGACGAAAAGGACTTGATAATTTTGAAATGAAAAATAACCGCAAACAATTTCTGAAAATGCGCTTTATTATTAACGAGACCAGTGATTAAAACTAAACATGCGATATGTGTGAACAAGTGCATGATTATTTTATTAAGTACAAAATAAATTCATATGATGTATACTTTTCAATTACATAAACATACGGATTGTGCCTTCTTACTTACATTTTTATCGGTACAAAAGGTAAAAAAAATATAACATATAATTGTAGTAGTTTGAAGTTTATAAACAAAAATATAATTATTAATGGATGTCCATTCCATAGCAATTTAGATTTTTTACTATAATTCGGTCATTCTCCAGGCGTGGATTTTTACATGTCTTCGCTCTTTAAAAATATTAAACTACAAGTTTTATCATATATTATATTTTTTGAGCATAGACTGTATTTGTTTTCAGCTGTACATGAATTTTCATGTACGTATATTAAACACAAAGGGTAGAAAAAAATACGTAAAGGGTAATTCTCCTAATTCACACGTCGCGTCCCACTACCCGATTCACTAACATATTAATTTCTCCTTACGATATACATGAAGAAACGCCAACTAAAGCTAGTTCTTTGAACAAAACAAAATACCTTTTAATGGTAAAAAAAATATCAAATATATAAACTACTATATGACTAAGATATCAACGATCAACACTTTGTCTCGAAACCTATCCTAATTGACGCGTCACATCTAGTCATTGTCATACGAGCACTCTGAACGTAGGTACGGACCTCACTATCGCATTTCGGTCTAGCCCACAGTCGTGTCCAGAGTCCTGTGTGGGATGGTCGTGAAAGTTGTGTTCCGGAAGGAGACTATGAATCTATGTCTCTAATTCACGCGGCTTGGTTCACAAAATTTCTAATTAACACGTTCACATTTTAAAATTCAACTAGTAACTCTATTGCGCCGAGCATTACAGTATACATTAAAAATCGCATTGTTCAATACATATTACATTCTGTAGTATATTGCATGGACAAATAACAAGATATTTTTTATTTTTCAAGAAAACCTAAATAACGCGTCTAATTCACGCGTCAAAAATGAACGCGTTAATTAGAAATTGGTTATACAATATATGGAATAAGTGATATCTATCGATAAAAACTCACTACTTATATCTACGTAAATAATGTTTTCTGGAATATGGAATGAAATGTCAGTTTGTAACTTTTTTTTCTAATTCACACGTCAAGCAAAATCTAAAATATTATAATTAACGCGTCGTTTTCATAATTCACGCGCCCTCCAAAATTGTAATGTTCTAATTAACACGTCCTTTTTCTAATTCACACGTCACATAAATTTCAATTGTTTTTTAAATAATTATCCTTTCATAATTATTAAGTGACGCATAGATATTTAAGTTTCTACGATCAATATGTTACTATGTTTGTAAAGATATTCATTGAAAAGTAAGTAGAAAAAAAGCGACGTGTTAATTAGGATTATAGCACAAATCTGGAGAATGACCGAATTGTTCATTGGTGTTTTTTTCCCTATATCCTTTATTCTATATCTAGTTATTTTTTCTGAAAGCCAGATTCATTTAATAGCAAAACTTATTCATTTCTTCTATTAATTTCTTAATAGATCCATTATTCGAGGCTTCTTTAACAACATCGTTAATTCTAACATTGAACAGCTCATTTCCATTTGGCGGCAAAATATTTAGCGTAAGACTAGAACCTCTCAGAAAATCTATATCCTCAGGAGTACACGTGACTATCCGTAACTCCAAGAAAGCTATCAAGAACCCGAATGGAAAACTTTCTCTAACATCCCTGTAAAAATCTTCCTTCGGATAAATTAAACTTGCATCTACGTTGAATAAATTCGAGAATGTTCGGAAACTTTCGTAATATGCGTCTAAGAGCTTATCTAGATGTTGGGATCGGAAACTAGAGTTGCTGCATAAGAACAGGAAATGTAGCACGTCAGTCGCTGGATTAGCATTACGGGATGCTTGGAAGTCTAAAAAACATAGCCGGTCTCCGTTTTCCTGAAAATAAAAATGATTTGTTCAGAAAGCAGAAAAGCTTTGCAATTTTTCCAATGAAACCCACGCAAGTCATTTTATAAATACACGCCGGTATCTTATCTTATTCAATAAAGAAGCGATGACATCGGAACGTAACGTAATCAAATATCTGGGCTCGGCTGAGTTGCTAGCTAATGCCTGATATAAATATAAATATTTCCACATTTGATTTCATTGTTGTAGCACGAACATTGTATTACCTAACTATAACAGTTCTCTATCAACTTTACCCAGCATATTACTTTGAAGCTTCTTATAAAATGTTTTTGCTATCGATTTAACTCTAGCGGTTCGGTGCAACGCACCCTAAGCTAAGCCATTTTAGTCTCAATACAATTTGGCAGATTTCTTAAGTATAATAGGCAATCTTAGAAAGTTCTTTGGTGATACCTTAGGGGCAAAAAGTACGTCCTTGCACCTCATGCCACTTTTGGCTTTGTTATAGCGAGAAATTAAAGGCACTGGCAACTATCGCACTTCTTATAAAAAAACAATAAATTTGTTATACCTACCTAAATAAATGTGATTTTTTAGCAAATGAGTATTTTATATCTGAAAATAGTATTTTATATCTAATGAATAAATCTTATCTTATCTTATCTTATACAACTTATCGACACTTTGTTTGTTACTAATAGTTATTTATGTGGCTGGCGCATAATAAGAAGCATTAAACATGAGTGTGGTTTTTTGAAACGAGCTGTAGGCGTGGAGGTTCCGTAAAAACTTGTATAATCCAATATTAGAAAAAAAATCAGAGAACTCATCACACTTACTGATTTCTGAAACATCACGTTGTTAACCCAGCAGTCCCCATGGCACAAAACGTTAAACTTTTTTGGCGAAGTGTATAGTCTTAACAAATCCACTACTCTCGTTCCTATTCGTTCTAATGACTTTTTAATTTCCGTATCCGTTACAACTTTCAATGACATCTCATAAGAATCCACAAAATACTTCCGTAGATTACTTTTGTTTAAGAACTTATTATCAAACATCAATTCTTTAAATTTCAACTGTAATTTCTGGAACTCTCCTGGTTCTCGTTCCTCACAAACTAATGAGAGGGCATGAAACTTCGCTAGTTCTTTTAATATTGTTTCGATTTCACTAAGAGATAACGATTCAAATTTTGCAACTTTATCACTCATCACAAAACCTTTATCATTCATATCTTCGAGTATCAAAATCTCCTTTTCATCTTCAGTGCACGATAATAAGCAATCTGGGAATATCACTTTATAGTCGTCTTTAATTTCATCTTGTACTCTATTAAACATAGGTATCACTTTATTATAAAATGTAACTTCTCGTTTGTGTAATTCACTAAACGTTTCCTGCCGTGCTGTATTTATAAGTGTTTTGACAATAACATTAGCACTTTTATTTTCATCTTCAGTATCTTTGATGGTTACCCGAAATAGATTTGCAATATAGTTGTCTCCTTTGCCACTAATAGTATCCACATGGTAATGAAAATCCTTAATTCCTTTAATAAGAGCGGCTCGTTCAATAGAAGTATGTAGTTCTTGGCAATTGAATTCTTCAGGTTCACTAATATTGACGTCTAGAGACATTCTTGCTTCGATAAGTACTGTTAACGTGTTATCTCGAAATTATTTTAGATTAAATATAGGTAAATCAGCAAAGATAAGCTGAATATTGATAACGTTCGATAATCATATCATATCAATACTAAACATGACGTACATTTGTGTATAAGTGTGTGTGTAAATGTGATTATATTTGTATGCGATTGATTCAAGTCTGAGAAAGTATGTAAAAATTACAGATCTACGTATGCATTTTACCATAATGACAATTATGTTGCATGTACAATATAAGAAATTAAACTTTATTATTAGGTACTTGACATCACATTCATATTCATTATGTAACTCGAATAGTATGGATGCGAAGTACTACTTTTCTTTAAAAGTGCTTATCAACAGGATAGGTAAATTCAGTTATAAAGAATTATTAAAGTTAGTACAAATCTACACTACTTGTATTATACCTACTGCTTTACGTCTGTGAAGGCAATGAGAACCAAGTGGCTACAATCACGTATAGGATATAAAGGGGAAAATACTCTCAGAACGAATTCAAAGCGATCGACTTGTAAACTCGGTTTAAGTGCCTGGTGATAAATTTTATTTTGTTGCACTCCAAGTTTCGTTGATACTTTTTAGCAGAACAAAACACTATAGGTATATTTAAAAACTTATTCTCTCCTATTGAGATATTTGAATACTTTTACACTGAGTCTTCGTATGAGCTACTTTACCACTTTTAGGGACACCAAATTAACGTGAGATTAATAAATCTCAATTGTAGTCAGGTTTGTAACCACAATTAAGCACTAAATTTTATCAAAAACTCAGTGTTGGTATTATTTTACAATATTTTTTTTATTGACATAATTTAATACAATAATTTACAATTTCCTTAAAAGTATCATTAAACCAATGTGGCTTGTCTTGATACCCTATTCCGCTTATCTTATACTATTATTGTAGAATAATCTAAATAATTCTTACAACATAAAGTGTTGGGTAAAAACTTACTTAAGGCTCAAATTACTTGCCAACATAGAAATACATCAGATTATAATAATATCAAAACGCCCATTTGGTTTAAAGTCTAAAGATAGCGTTCTTGACTGACGTTACAAACCTGACTCCCAGTAAGAGTTTTTAATCTCACGTTAATTTGGCGTCCCTAAAAGTGAAAATTCCCATAAGAGTATTCCGTTGTGGTATCGAATCTGCGAAAAAAAATTAAACCGTCATTTCTCCATCAGGTCATTGACCTACGGAACCTCAAGCAATATCAGAGTGGCGCCCGGGTCCCCTGGCAAATCCTACTCTTGGAAAGAGAAGGGGTATACCAGCTGTAGTGCTTCCTGTCTCAGCGGTGTTCAGGTAAGACACACAAACTGCATAATTCTAGAAATTTCCTACCTTGCGCAGCGAAAACCTAGAATGATTTATCGCCTGCAGTGTTTCCAGACCATTACCGTTACCGTCAAATCTTCAAGAAAAGAGCGTATTCCCATCTCACTTGTAATACACGTTCATGTTCAATGTTCATGGGCGACGGTGATTTCTTACCATCACGACGTATTGAAGAAAGAAAGAAAAATTATTTATTCAGTATTATTTTTTAAAGTGTCACTGAAATTGCACGTCTGCTTGCTTGCCTCCTATACCTTAAAAAAAGCAAAATCAAAATTTGGACTGGATTATGAGAAGGAAAAATAGTTGCGATATCATCATCATCATTTCAGCCGTAGGACGTCCACTGCTAGACACAGAACTCTTCAATAGACTTTAAAATTCCAGTTGTCTTGGCTTAACACTCTAAACAGTATCAAAAAATCTTTAAGTCTGATATTTTTATGATGAAATTCAGTGGACCATATACGACGCTAGGAACCTAAAGAGTTTTATTGCCTAATCAAATCATCCTGGATATTATTGTCACCGAATTTAATAAACTGCTGTACTCGGACTAGCGGACTACGACACTGCTATTGGGTCAATTTCAGCTCCTTATTAGTTAGAGCGAGACAATCTTTGTTCCAAGGAAAGTCTTCCAAAACCTTCATGTATAAATTTAAAATTTGTCGAAAGAAGACTGTAAACATTGTACTTTGAATTTACTTTTCAGTTCCTAACATTATGCACATGACGAAATTGGCGTTCTCAACGATGTAATATATTTGAGATGAGCTCTATTTCATTTCATCATCATCATATTAGCCGAAATCGGTGCTGAACATATTTAGGCCTCCCTCAAAGATTGCCACAATTTGATACCGGTCCTGCGCCACCCGCATCCAGCGCACTCCTGCGATCTTTACCAGGTCATCTGTTTAATTTATAAAACTATTTTTCTTTTACTTTTATTTCAATCTAATTTCTATCAACCAGGAACTGATAATCCAATGCGTAAGAGATGAAGATGGAAAAAATGCCTCCCCATACATGTGCGACCCTCTGACGAAGCCAGAGAACCGAGTGAGGACCTGCAATGACCACCCGTGCCCACCAAGGTAACGAAATTTATTAGGTATAAACGGATTAAAAACAGAATTGCAAAGTTGGAGATGTGAAAGTAAGATATATCTTAAATTGATTGTATTCATCATCATCATCATTATCAGCCGAAAGACGTCCACTGCTGAACATAGGCCTCCCTCAAAGATTGTCACAATGACCGGTAGTTAGGACGTGCTTAGGGGTCAATCACTTTTTTTATGTCACTCGTTGCCATGGTTACGTTCTCTTGGGTGACCCTTAAATTCACAGTTTAATGGCATTAAAATTGACAAAGCTTTGAATTTTTTGACAGTTATGGGGCCCTTCCAAGTTGGGTCAGCCACTGATCATGATAGTAGACAATGTAGGACACTTTCCCCTAGCAAACTATCACACTGTTGTCCCCTGGGTGATGTATGTGACAGAATAACAACATAAAAAAAAGTGATTGACCCTTAGACTTTTTGTAAAATCAAGCCCACAATTTTGTATGCCTTGTGGCCCAACATGGTGATGCTTTATCGTTAATATTGTAAGACCTGTACCTATGTACCTTTAACCTGTGTTGAACAAATAAATCCCTTTGACTTTGACTTTGTTTTCTAAGTTAAGTATCTTAATTAATTATGCTAAAGTAGTCTCAACTTTGCTATATCCGGGGTAATCTTTCACCCATCTGCTGGATATATGGTTGAAATATCTGAATCTTAGTACTAAAGTATTTTAATTTATTTCAGATGGAACTACACCGAATTTTCTCAGTGCACCAAGTCTTGTGGTATCGGAATACAAACGAGAGAGGTTTCTTGTATTCACGAGGTACGCTTTTCTTTATCCCAATCTCAGTATAAAATTAACGAGGTTTTACTTATTTAGTTTGTCGCAGCGACCATACTATTTGCTTAGAGAATATTCTCAAATATTTACATAAGTATTTATCTTTTCTACTCCAAGTCGACTCTTTTTAGATTCTTATAATTATTATGGCTCTTGTAGTTTATTTACTTTTAAGGATATGACCGTCGTAGTAACATTCATAGCCACATCGGTTTGAATCAAGGCAAGTCCAGTCCAACGATTCTTTATACAAGTAGGCTACTTTCGAATCGTCAAAAACACGATGTGATACATTTTAAAACTGAATTTACTTCCAGTTCAAATCCTAAGCCACTGATCCGAGAAGAAGTTTCATTTATTTTCCGGCAAGAAACTCGATAGGACTTTTTATTCAAATCATAGGAATATTGTTAAAAGGCTGGCCTTACCCATTAAAGACCTTCGTACCTTAAACATAGAATAGAGATGTGTATAGCATTGCAGCAGGGGCACCATCTTTCTTTTTTTAATATTTATCATCCACAGGTAACCCGCGGTGGCACCAACACGGTGGTGGTACCCAACAGCATGTGCCCTCAGCCTCCACCACCAGATCGGCAATACTGCAATGTGCTGGACTGCCCAGTCCGCTGGCATACCGGGGAGTGGTCGAAATGCTCCAAGACTTGTGGGGGAGGGATTAAACAAAGAGATGTGAGTGTTTTAAAGACAAAGTAAAATTAAACGAAAACTTACGTTTAATTTTATCCTGACGTTTCGGACATGATATTAAAATATGAGTGATAATCGTGAAATTTTAAATCAATATAATTAGATGTGAGTGTGTCTAGTAGTTTTTTTAATTTTACATTTTTAATCAAATATTTTTTGACTCTGATTTTTAAAAATTTAGTCACGTAAGCCGATATGGGTTGTAGGTTTGATCATACGCTTCGATCTTATCAGCTTACAATAAAAATACATTTTTTTATGTTATATACACTACATTTTTTTTGATTAAGTAGGTACTCCACGCAAGGATCAGAACCGATTTTTTAGAAAAACTTCGAAATAGCTCAATATTTTAAAATGTTTTACACTCTTTATGTAGTACTCAACAATTTATCTAATTATTAACATCGTATTTATTTATTTCTCCATTAACAAAAAAAATATATACCGAAGAACGAAAAAGAACGGAATTCGAACCGTTCTTTTGTATGGAGAAAAAACCGGTATCCGATCCCTGACTCCACGAATGAGTCAATTCTTAGATTGGGAACGATCTTTTACAGCCAACCGTACTTACAACAATTGTGGTATAAATAGCTTTAAAAAAAAATCTAAACGTGAAACAAACAATAAATGAGCGTAAGAAGTTAAATACTGGAAAACAATGAGGAGAAATTGAACAAAGGAATATGAATTCATAGAAATGTGTTTACACGCGATGGAAAAACATCAGTTAACAACACAAAGAATATAATAACCGCTGGTGTGCCTCTGTAAAGAAAACAATGGTCTTATTTGATTTAACTGGTGTACTGCCATTTGGCAAATTATGTTTCCCAAATATGACTTCCCAAATAACTTATCGCAATAGTCTCATTTCCCAAACAAACCTTTAGCAAAGATACATTTCTCAATTTATTCATTTGGTCAAATTATTATTTTGCAAAGTTTCACTTCGTCAAGATTTTATTAAGCAAATTCTTATTAGGCAAATGTTTTATTTTGTCATAAGTTAAAATCCAAAAAAAATATTGCCAAATTTGATACTTCGCAACCTCTACTTAGCAAAAGCCTGGCAAATGATAATATTATTTTAAAGTTCGTAGGTCTATACAGGAATTTCGTACTTTTTTGCACAACCCTTGGCTTGAACTTGCCTGGAATAAAAAACGTATTTCATGAATAATTGGTATCAGTAATGAATGAATTGAGAAAATAAAATCCATCATAATGATCACTATTCATATATTTTATTGGTAGGTACTAAGAAGGCACACATAGCCACGTTAAAAAAACTACATTTTTATTTTCATTTTCATAAAAAAACTATCCTAGAGCCACCGTTAGGTACGACGACGAGCGAAGCGAGGAGGAGTGTTAGGTGAAACTGCGACCATACAGCGCACGAGCCGAGCGAGCGAAGCGAGCGTGCCGCGGCAGCGGCCGGCGAGTGCCAGAACCGACTGTTTTGTTATTCCCTCGGCATTGCGTTCCCTCATCAGTTTCATCTAAATTACTGCTTAGAACCCGACTTTTAATTGTTTATCAGCATAATATAAAACCCCGTGTTCGGCGATGACTTTATGCGAAAAATTGGTTGCGATGTAATATTGTATATGCGGTATAAATCGTATGCCATACAATATTTTGGGATTAGCATGTTACGCCAAACGATGCATTTGCCAAAAAATATTTTAGGAAAATAAAAACGACCAAGTAATTCTTTGCTAAACAATCGCTTGCCAACAAAAAGGCTTGCTAACTGAAAAAATTGCGATAAGTAGTTTTGACAATTGAATTTTTGCCAAATGAAAATTTGGGAAAAATAGTTTGCGATGTGATACTTTGGGAAAAATTATTTGCCAAACATTAGTAAACCGATTTAACTACTGACTCGTAGCGAAGTTAAAACTCAATCTTTCTAATTTTCAGATTGGAGTCAGTTGAGTTTGGCTTCAATTTTGAATCACTATTTTACAAAGAGCCTTTAGATTCGACAGCGTAGTGTTTATTCACTACCAACTACAAAGACTCCCTTAGATTCGTTGGCTCCTCAAACTCAAACAAATTTCTTTTCACAGGTGGAATGCAAGCAAATAATGGCGCAATCCCACGTAGTGGAACGTCCAGTGTCCTTCTGCAACTCCCCCAAACCATCGCCAACCAAGTCCTGCAATAGCAGACCGTGTCTCCTGGACACATCCTCGCCGGAGATCCAGCTCGATAACTCTTCGTACATACAGCACGATCCGAAGAAAAAGAAGGTAGGGTTCATTTTGGTGCTCCAAAACTGAAGATGCTGGTATACTCGAAAATTGATGTATAAATCCGGTTTCAGTTTTTGAGAGTTTATTTTTCTATACGTCGTTACGATCTTCCGAATTTACAATTGTGCCAATACAATAAATCAAAACTATAAGCGATAGGTAGAGATAATATGATTTATTGGCAATGTATAACAGTAGCAAAATAACTATACCGACTATAAAGACAATGCCTTTATGTAAACTACATTTGGAAAATCGAAACGATTCCTTTTATCATTATTTATGTCGTAAATCCAGATATGTTGCTGTATATTTTAAATGCATATAGGTATGCATTGAACTATTTTTCATTCATAAAGTTTTTCCCAGCTGGACTGTGTCTATAAAATAAAAGCAGTAGTATTTTTACACCAGGTTTAAAAATAATTCAGTTATAAAATGTGTTTTGGTCTTATCCATTAAATGGTACCTATTTATAACGATGAATTTAAAACAGGTGCTTTACCAGCCCAAACTACAGCTACATTTAGACAAGACTTTATTTTTGCGAGAAGTTGGCTCTGCATCCAATACGAATTTTGTATATTTCATCAGTTTATTTTGAATGTTTATGTGACCTGAACATAGTCCCTTGACCAAGCCATTAAAAAAAATCCCTAAATCCGATTATCAAAACACACAAAATAAGCTTGTAATAGGCATGATGACTGGCAAGTCAAAACAAAATTTTTTTTGAACTGTCAAAAAGATCGCCACAATGAAGTTTTATAATATATGAAAGACACAAAAGTTACATCATATTTGTATACTTAGTACCAAATTACCTAGGTACTACTCGCTTAAAGTTCTTGCCAATGTATTAAACAGAAATTCTGTTTAAAAATTACTGCAATCTACATTTTAGTAATAATTTCGTCGTGTATTGTCGTGTGAAATAATTTATTTTAACTACAGTCTTCATCCCTATTATCCAATCTTAGTCGCTTATAATTATGATGGTCGCAATTATCGTTGTATACTTGTAAGTCTTGTCAGAATATGCAGATGACTAACGATAAACTCGGGACTAACCTACTATCTACAAAATTTATCAAAAATTGGAATGGAGTTGTAGGATATACAAAGGTGTTTGTCTAAGTTCGATTTTTGAATTCACCTCGCTTGATCTTTGAATTAGTACTGAGTAATAATCCGAAAATGTTATTATTTTCAAAGGTGACAGTGAAAGTTGGAGGGTCAGCCACCGTGTTCTACGGGACGCAGGTCAAGATAAAGTGCCCTGTGAAAGGGTACAACCGGACCAAGATACAGTGGGCAAAGGACCACCAGATTATCACTAAGTCAAAGAAATACAAGATATCGAAAAAGGTATGGATCTACGAACAATTGTACATCGAATAATCATTATTTAGAATAAGTGAAGGGTCCACGGAAAGAACATGATTGTCTAGTCAATTCAAATTACAGAAGAAAAAACCACCTTACTTTAAACAGAATAAGGTGTGAATTTGTCGTGATTTTTTTAAAGCTTGGACATGTTTTTTCCGTAGACTCTTCAAGTATCTATGATCTCATGTTAGATCGTAAAATTATTAAGGTACCTACGTGATATTTACTTCATGCTTCATAAAAGATATCTCGTAGTATACCTATTCAAATAGCACAGGACCGAGGAATGTGGCGTAATAAAGAAGAGGCCTGTACCCAACAGTGGATGGATACAGGCTGAATAGATAGATACCTATTCAAATGTAATTAATATAGTATAATCGCAAAATGTGAAATTCACTTGTATTATTGTACGTCATGGAGCTTAGAGATACTTCAAAAGAGAACTGAAAAACTGAAGGACTGAAAACAATCCGATAAATGCTCATGTTATATTCAAATGCTTGCAAATTACCTTCATACCTAATCATTTACCAGTTCAATATTCATATCTCACCTGCAAAGGGTGGGCTAACAAAGTTCTTCCCTCCCCAGGGCGCTCTCCGAATAAACTCCCTATCGCTCCGAGACCACGGCATCTATACTTGCGTCGCCGGCCGTTCGAGTGCCAACCTTACGTTGTTGGTGAAACCACGGCCAGGGGAGTTTCCGTCCAGTGAGGAGATAGAACGACATAAGGCGTTGGATGAACCGTCTTCGCCTTTAGCTGACAGGTCGGTACAGGTCTTACAAATCATTTGACGTTTGGATGTGTTCAAAGCCACAAAATAAGTACAAAATGAAAATTTTGTATAATTTCTTGCATAAGATTTCTAGGATGTTTTTCGCATCATATAGAAGCAAACTGACACCCCAATTGACTGATTCCCTGGTTTTATGCGTAATTATACTACTTTAAATAATACAAACATGCATTTTCCTGGTGTTAATAAACACTTTCCTTAATGGGCCACCTACATACATAGACTACACGTGTGTTTGCATAATTTAAGTAGCGTAATTTTGCATAAAACTAGCGAAACTTAAATAACCGTAACCATGGCAATAACAGACAAAAAAACTTGATGCACCCATATTTATTGTCTTTCTGTTTTTAAATAAGTTTTACTGTTTTTAAGTATAAAAGCATACATTTTTTACTTATGTTTCGAGTATAAAGTCTAAAATTGTAAACGTATAAGCCCTTGAATGTACAAAATTTTTGGCGTTTTGTGCATTTTGCTGTAAATGTAATTTTGCCAACAGCAGAACTGATGGCCGCTACCGCGCCATGGTGGGAGGCCGGTCCGACGACCAGTCGCACGAGCAGCGTCCTGGGGACCAGAGGAAGTTCAAAAGCAAGCAGAAGGGTGAGTGGAATGATATGACAGGACCATACACGCAATCTGTTGCCAGCAACTTTCGCTTTTAGGACATCACCCCAATACTTAATTCGACAACTTCCTAAATACGGGAAATAGTTTTTGGCTCACTTTTGTATGACATGTGCCAAGGAGGCTTAAATGTCTTTAAGCCTCCTTGGCACATGTCATACAAAACAACGCTGTTTAAAACATTCTTATGATGGGAACGTTCGTATTAAAAAAATCGGTTCTAGATTCTCGGAGATATCCTTGAAGTCAGTTAAAAATAAACCTTAAGATGAATCAATGTTTAGACAAGTACGAAATCGCCATATTTTTCAGTCTTTGCGAAAACATTTTTGAAGTTTTGTTTAGGGTTACTAGAAAATTATAATTATGCTTACCTAATATTCTGTACAATAAATGTTCTCTTCTTCTTCTTCTTCGTCAGCGTGTGTTCGCCCACCGTTGGGCATACGCCTCTCCAACTTGCTTCCACACAGCGCGGTTGTTTGTTTCCCTCCTCCAAACTGACCCTGCTGTCTCCCTTATGTCATCGGACCATCGGGCTGGTGGTCTGCCCACACTTCTTCTGCCAAGCCGGGGTCTCCACTCTAAAACGCGCTTGCTCCAGCGTTCGTCGTGTCGTCAATAAATGTTATAGTATTATAATTCCCTTTTAATAAGACTATCAGACCATCAATAAAACGATCATTTACTTGTGCCTCGAACAAGTTAATTCCACTGTTTTATTTAGATTATTTTCTGAACGAGATACCTACAAAACTTTTATATTCGTTCGAAAGCTGAACTGCAGATATTCTGAGACGTATTATTATTCTACTTATATTTATTTCAAACGAATAGCATTATATTACAGAGTTTGACTACAAATCGAAGATGATTTATTGGTAGCAACGAACTTACATGTCTGCAAAATATTTTTCCAACACGAACGATTTTAGTCGATATTCCAGCGATATGTGGATAAAACTGACATAAATCGGAATATATCGCTAGACTTAAATAATATCCACGAATTTCAAGATAAAGTAAGTTTGGGGAAAATGCAAGCTTTATAACCCAAAATTATTTTGCACATGCTAGTATAAATAAAATGAAGAAAAATTGCAGGCTTTTGGTTATTTGAAGGATTAATTAATATTGCTCATGCAGAAAAACACATGTTGTACTACACACGGTTTGGTGAAAATCGACTCACCTAGTAATAACATATTCTGAAGATTTTTTTACGAATAACTAAAAAGTGATTTTTAAATCGTGAACAAACTCAATTAGGAATAAATTGATATTGGTATTATCTATTTGAATAGATCACTACTACATACGACACGTGACTTCTTAATTTTTTTACTTATACTTGTTAAAGTCACGTTTACACTACACTCTCACAGCAGATTAGGCAACTAACAAAGAATCCCACCTAAGAGGTGCTTTTCATTAAAATCTAGAGCACAAATCTTAAAAATTTCATAAGTGCCTTGAATGTTGCAAAAGGAAGTGGAGATGTGCGGAGCCAAAAAGATAAAAAACCCTGTGGGGATGGAACAATGAAGAATTTTCGTCTTTAAGCACAATTGAAGTTAAAAACAATAAAACTCGTGTAACTTTTTGTTTTAGACTTGAATATCATAATAAATATCATCACATATCGGACAGTAAAATTTGCCAGTTAATTTCGAAAGAATAGTGTAAGAAATAGCATCGAATTTATTTTGTTTAAGGAGACTTAGTACTTGCAGAGTAGAACTGTAGTTACAATAATGAGAAAAGATGCATAGCAATAACCTTTTTCAAATTCAATCCAAATTAGTGAAACTCAAAATACAACCTCTCGTAGAAAAATGCCAAACCTACATCCGAAGCAACTTTCTGTTTGCAAAACTCCGCTCAAGCTTGAAAAAATTGTAAATTCAAAGATGAAAATAGTGAGGCAATTCGTTAACCCAAACAGTTCTAATGGAAATAAAATGTCGAAACACTCGATTTTGCTGGAAAGCTCTAGAAAGAATTCAAAATTGTTCTCGTTGTTTACGGAGCCGTGCAGGCGGGAGCAAATCTTAATTAATCTGAGAGATAAGCCCCTGTTAAGGATGCCGCAGACCGCGCCAGTGTAGTTGGTGGAAAAAAGTAGACTAGGAATAAATACGCATTGGTTTTCGAAACCGTAACTTTTAGACTTAGTTGTTGCTGTCTCTATACGCTCCTCTTTCTACATATAAACTTTTGAGTGCACGTTTTAGAATTATCGTAATTTCTGTTAAGTAGGTGCAGTTTTTTTAATCAAAATTGAGTGTATACACGTATTTTGGATGACTCGATTCAACACATTGTATACCAGTAGGCTTATGATGGTGCCGCGCCTATTCGTTTGTCGTCGTTGCCGTCACGTTCTAACAAATATGCAAGTGCGAAAGTGCGCGTAGCACGATAAATGGATAAAACAGGACCATCATAAACCACCAGAGAGTCTAGCACACATTTGAGTCGTTTTGTCACCTGTATTACGACTGTTGTCCTGTGTATTTATTTAATATTTATCTACTAGTATAATATATTAATTTTAACAAAAAACAAGAAATAAAATAACCTGCTTCAATAGACATTTTAACCGAATGCATCTTTACGACAAATTAAACAGCAGTGCTAATTATGGGCCAAAAGCTATTTTACTCCTATCAATAAGAAAAAGTATAATATTTAAAGTTTATTTATTTTAACTTACTTGTATACTTTTACTAGAACCCCTCTATCAAGCGAAGAATCTCGGCCACCATTTACGAGTTTTATGACTGTCATAATTTATTTACATTTTTCAACACCCGCGGAAAGTGGTTTTGTTACTTGCTAAAAAAATGGAATAGATGACGCCGTAAAATATTTTGCAGAATTTAGGCATTTATAAGAAAAATGCGCCTTACATTTCAGGTGCTCTTATAGAATGAGCAGAACATGACAACAATACTGTATTAAGTGTATGAATATTTTTAACCAACTTCATGAAAGGAAAAACCAACTTCACAAAATTCAACTTTTTTTGTATGTATGTACTACTATTTTTATCTCCAAGAATCGTGAACCGATTTTTTTTACCAACTGGTATAATCCCGAAATGGTCCCGCTGCCACCAAATCACCAAGGGTTTGATTATGGGATCTTTGAGAGATCGGTCGTAATCGGTTTTTAAAACGTGAGAATGAAAAGAAAACTTTAGAGTTTACAAGTGGCATTTTCTGTAGACGCTTTCATACAGATTCCAAATAATTACAACTGAAACAACTGAAATACGATGTCCTTTGAATGTACGTAATGTTTCCCTCTAAACCTTACCAAAATGTTCATAAATTACAAAACAATAATTACCTATATAATATCACATTATTACATAATTTATTGTATTAAGCATTACTTTGCGTAATTACTAGAACAATAATATATGGGTTTGCTATTCCGACAAATTGTGAAGAGACTGCCTATTAACTGGAATTACAAAGCAATATTGTTCTAATAATCATTTATTACGTTTCACTATCACAACATAATTAATTAATCAAAATGGTTGGCTATAATAGGTGCCATTACTGTGGATAGTTAATTAACTAACAGGTTTCATATTTATTGTCTTTATGCTTCTTTGAGAACATGAAATATTTTACAACATTATTATCTAGACGAGGAAGATTAGACTTTATTATAGCGATGTTTACGGAAAAAATGCTTCGTACAACCTTTTTTGAGTTTTAACTGTTCCGTAATTTCGTTGCTCTTTTTTTTAATCAAATCTTGAAAGTTAAACTTGATCCACTTGCTGGATACAATATTATTATCATTTTTAAACTTGAAAACGAAAAGACATAACCTTACCAAGTTTTATCACGTTATACTAGTCTTTATGAGTAAATATAGTACATTACGATACAAGTGCGAAAATAATGAAGTTTGAAACGAGTGGAAATAAATTAAAGCACAACCGAAGGGAGCGCTTTAAACCGACACGAGTTACGAATTTCATTTTCGTACGACGTTTTTCAGTAGATATGGCCCTCCGAAGATTTCGACCTGACGTAAAATTAACCACTTCTCGCACTAGCGCGTAAAATATCCCTATCCGTAAAATAGCCATCTACTTATACTGATAATAAAATTTACAGTCACCAGTAAAGCTTGTATCAACATTTTAATGATAGACTTATTTATTCATGTAACTTTTCTTATACTATCATTTATGTTCAAACAGGTAAAATAGACAAAATCCGAGACGCCCTTCACACCCCGATGACTACGAGAACATCCCCCACCTACAACTCACAAGCCAGGGACATTTACGACGAAAATGAGGTAAGAAATCAATCTATTCATTCATGATGCAATGGACGGGGTCTTGCAAAAGGGAGCCAATAAAAAAACTAACCTTAAATATGAAGAAAATATTTTAATGAAGCTTTTGCAAGAAGACGTTAGAATTGAAGTTTTTTTTGGGTCGTTGACGGTTTAGCCCGCACGTGGTTGACTAAGTTCTATATAATATTTAAATATCTAATTTAACAATGTAGTTTTAGAAAAAATGTGACAAAGAATTTGCTTGTAGGAATTAAATATACATGTAAAGTTTAGATGTCGTAAAAAGATAGAACGGAGAGAATTTCATGGATTAATTGGTGAACTGATATTTTTCATCATGGAAAAGGCCATTAACACACAACTTTAGGCAAAAAATATACTCCCCCAAAAAAGTGAAAAATATAGGTACAACTGAAAACGGATTTAATGTAAACCAATCACGCAAACGGTCCATTAAGCATTATAGGATTGAAAATTCTACATCCATGTATGTAACTGACTCGAGGGAGTGATTACCTACTCGTCTCGATTATTTTGTTTCCATTTAAGCCACGTTGGCTCAGAGCTATTCCAAAGCAGATTATGTATCGCCAGTTTTTATGCCATCTAGTTTATTGTGTCCATAAAATCGTCAGGTTTTATCGTTCCTGGAGTTACGTCTCGCTTTTGATTATGAGATTCAGTAAACAAAGGGAGAGGCACCTTGGCAGTAAATTGTTTTATCTACGTTTAAAGATTGGTCTTAAAAATGGCTTTAAAGCTGCCGTTTGATACGGTAACTACAATGTAATTAAATGAGAAAGGATAGAAAAAATATGTTACGATGAAATTTTATTGGATGTGTGTGTCATGACACATCCAAATAAAATTGCTATGACTTAGATAATGATTATGATAATTTATAATGTGACAATAAATAATAAACGAATACATTGCAGAAGTCTCCGATTCAATATAAAATTGAGTATCCTTTTTCATTGTAATGCCTTATTACCGACTACTTATGCAAGGCAATGTACACACTTGCATCACGGCCGGCCATTTTAATGTCTTTGGCCTGGCTAGTATTTAAATCTTAAAGTTTATTATATTTAAAAGCTTATGCTAGAAATAACAATTCATTATTGGGGTCAGCCCAATGATATCAATGTAAGTAATATTCTTAACTACAAATTTGTCTAAAACGCTGCTTGGATTAAAGGAGAGCGCTATCTCGTCCAAGATGCTCCCTCCCAAGCCAAGCAGTGGCTCGCGCCTGCTGCCTTGCTTCCACTTCCTGGTCATGCAAATCCAGGTGAGACGTTTCCAGAATAGAGATCTTTTCTTTGGGTTCTTCATTGTGCAATTTTCAAAAAAATTGTACATTTGGATCATGTCTTTGATATTGATAAAAATTTGTAGGCTGGTAGAGTTAATGATGCTGAGCAAGATCCACTACATTTCCTAAAATGTCCGAGGAAGTTTATATGGACTTTTCATTTTTTGTTACCAGATTGCTATACATTTTTGGTAACAAAAAAGGAATGTTTTAACAAGCTTTTTGGCACATTTTGGGAAATGTGACGCATCTTTCTCAGCACCATTGACTCTACCAACCTAACAATTTCTATCAATATCGAAGACATACTCCAAATGTACAAACTTTTTACGAAATGCTCCATTAGTCGTTTCTTTTAGTTTTCTCTATTAAGTTTTCTAGGTGTTCTGCATTACTTTTGATGAACTTCGTATTCAGTTTCTGTAGTACTTCTATGGTTTTGATTCAGTGGATCTTCATTCATCATAAACTGCTTGTATTATACTTTGTTTCTTTTGGTTATTATAGTACATTCTGATTGGTTTAATAGATTTTATCATTGTCGCAATTAATGGTTTTTGGTTTTGGTCTTTCATATCATTTGTAGCCTTTCATCCTTATTTCTTTGTTGGACTTGAAGTCATGATTGTTCATAATCAAACGTTTTTATTGCAAAAAGGTGTCATTCCTTCTTCATTGTTTTAACTTTTAATTTCGAAGCGTTCCTAACAGTACACACATTTTTGATAAGTTTTATTTTTGTCAGTTTCTTGTTCTACCATTTATTTACATCAAAACTAAATCGTACTATTTACTTCGACAATGTTGTTTATAAATATTTCTTTAAATTCTTTTTTCGTGTACAGTTGACAAAAAGTCTCCTTTACAGCTCACAAGTGCAAACACGCTGCAAACACGTGCAAACACGTGCAAACACGCTCATGCTGTCGCATCACGCGACAGCATGAGCGTTCGTTGCAACCGAGTTTCTATGTGTATCGCGCATCCGTGGTAAGATGTTTGCACTTGTGAGCTGTAAAGGAGACTTTTTTATCGACTGTGCATTCATAATAATGTTTTTTTGGTTTTCAAAACAATAATTTTATTACAAGAAGGACGCATATAATTGATATGTTCAGATGTTTTGGAATTTCCAGGGTTTCGGAAACTCGAGAGGACAACGCATGGCGGACCCTCTCATCATGTACCAAAACTACGGAACCCCAATCAAGGCTCACATTATAAATTTGGAAGACAAACAAATTGTTTTCCCTGAAGATGACGATTCTGATATTATCATTGTCAACGAAGATTATGGTAAAAATACTATCGATGAAGTCAAAGTTGAAAATTTAAAAGATGATGATTTAGAAACGTCTACTGAAGTCAGGTAAGTTGACCATTTTGAAGATAAAGCTACCTAATAGTAACTTGATACAATACAAAACTCTGATACATAAACGTACGGTTCGTTTACCTACATATTTCTAATGAACTTGCAAGTACTCCAGTCATTCACATAATAAGGAGAAGCGCATTTTAAATGATTCTTCTCTTTTAGACGAGTGGAAGCCGTGGATGCCAAAGAATACGTATGGAAGACAACAGACTGGTCCCCGTGTAACGCTCCTTGTGGGCAGACGGGGCACCAAATTAGAGGAGCTGTGTGTCAGGTAACCGTTCATTATCATTCTCTCATTCTTCCTCTACTGGAAAAATATTGCTTTTAAGCGCTTAAACAAAACATTCAATTCTGTATTACGAGCCGATTCAATTTTAATAAATAAAAACAATGTCTCAAAATGACTACACAATATCTTAAGTTTCCGTAACAGTAAACAGGATACACTTAAAATTCATGCTTATTTTAGTTAAAGGTTAACAAAAATATGCAATAATTTTAAGTTAAAACTATTTTGATCTATGCAAGAGTGCGACATTTATTATTAATAGATAAAATACCAACAGCACAAGAAAGACAACACAACAACAACAGTAGAGACCGAAGAGTGTCTCTCGCGCGGGCTGACCCCGCCGTCCGTAATGGTCGCCTGCTCGACCGGCGCTTGCGCAACGTGGCGGGCATCCCCGTGGTCCGGGGTTCGCTGCCTTGCCAGCGGGACTGGTAATGATTTTTTTTATATTCTTTCAACACCAAATATATTACATTAAAGTCCGTGAGATCTGCATAAGAACGAACATTTTATAGTTTAGAATATGACGTGCCTATTGGAAAAATAGTGTGTTTAATCCTCATCTCAATAAGGGTAAGGACAGCAAATAAAAAAAAATCAGTTCCTATAAATAAATGATGCCAAGAAAATCCTTACAGCTATGGACACTAGGACTCTTAAAGTTGATAAAATATAATTTAAACGATATATCTTTCTCATTGACGGCACTGACGGCAGTAAGAATACATTTGTCACCACCCCAACTCCTCCTGCGGGTGTCGTAAGAGTTGACTAAGGGATTGAAGTGTCACTGACCACTATTTGATAAAAGATTGGATGGGCAGCAGCGTCATCATAGACGACACATTACTGCCATCGCCAATCCGCTTGGCCAGCGTGGCGATTATGGGCATTTACCTCTTAATGCGTCTATACGCATAGTTAATAGGAGAGGCCTACGTCCTGCAGTGGACTATCATAGGCTGATGATGGTGATGATGATCTTTCTCATGCTTTTCTTCTGCCAAGACTTCTTGTGACAGACTTTTATTCATAAGTTTTCCGATTATTTGGTCCAGACTAAAGAATCACAATTAAATTACGCTTGCTCGAAGATTCACAAAGAGTGTAATAGGTGATCACTAGTTAATCCCCTCAAATGTATAGAAAACCTGAAAAAGGAAACCGGGAAGTCTGTTACCAACGTTTTTGGAAAACAGAATTTTATTTTCAAAGTTTCTTTTACAGTATTACATTTTTGACACCTCAAATGTGTAGAAAACCTGAAAAAGGAAACTGGAGGTCTGTTACCAACGTTTTTGGAAAACAGAATTTTATTTTCAAGGTTTCTTTTACAGTATTACTTTTTTGACCCATATTATGAGTATTTAAAAGGAAATCATCTATAACCAATCTTCCTCATCCAGCCGTAGTCCGCCGCCGAGTGGAATGCACCAGCTCCAACGGCACCGTGCTTGCTCCAGAGTCCTGTGACTCCAGCACGCGGCCAGAGAAGACCAGACGGGAACCGCAGCCCTGCAAGGCTGCTTGGTCCGTCGGGCCTTGGAGTAAGGTAAGGATATCAAAATAGCTATACCAAGTTGCTTGAACCATCAAGCAGATCATCCAACACATTTGCTTCAAAATCTACGAAATTTCGTGAATCTTTTTGAGAATACTATTTATCATCATCATCATCAGCCTATGATAGTCCACTGCAGGACGTAGGCCTCTCCTATTAACTATGCGTATAGACGCATTAGGAGGTAAATGCCCATAATCGCCACGCTGGGCAAGCGGATTGGCGATCGCAGTAATGTGTCCACTATGATGACGCTGCTGCCCATCATCAATCTTTTATCAAAGTCAAAGTCAAAGTCAAAGTCAAACTATTCTTTATTCAAGTAAGCTTATTAATAAGCATTTTCGAATCGTCTGACATTATCAAGAGAGAGAAAAAAAATCTACTACTGGTTCAAACCCTACACCGTTCCTGAGAAGAACCAGTAAGAAACTCAGGTGGACTTACTTTTTTCAAAACAGTATAATAATACATCTTATTAAAATAACATGCATTAAAGAATTTATTACATAAAAAAAAATATATATAATAGACATTTTTATAAAAAAGAGAAATAAATAAAGAATTATAATATTAAACAAAAATAATTATTATTGTACATGTTCACAATATTATTAAGCATCTATATCTATACAGAACTATATCTATATCTATACAGAATAAAGAAAAATTAAGATTTAGAGATGTAAAAGGTCTCAAATAGTGGTCAGTGACACTTCAATCCCTTAGTCGACTCTTACGACACCCGCAGGAGGAGTTGGGGTGGTGACAAATGTATTCTTACTGCCGTCACCACACGGCACAATACTATTACATTTTACAATAAATTGACAAAGAAAGCACTAGATTTGCTATTCCCTAAAGCCATACATAAAAACCATTCTCTTAAACAAACAAAGCTTACAAGGCGTGATGATGACATCTTGGAGAAATGTTTCTGTTTTATTTGAGGATTATTTAAGGGGCATCAATCTCAATCAATCTATCAATCCTCAGTGCATAGGTCCTTGTGGGACCCCGGGCCGTCAGCACCGCGTGCTGCGCTGTGTGTGGCGCCCCTCCCCGCGACGCAAGGAGCGCGGCGCCGGCGCAGCCTGCGAGTCCCTCCGACGGCCGAGCGTCATCCGGCAGTGTGACGTCGTCTGCCGAGGTGAGGGCTGGCTGCGCGCGGCAGTGTCGGTGGTGAAGCTTGTTAGGACTGTTGAGAGCTGGTTCGGTTAGGTTTGTGTCCCTCCGACGGCCGAGCGTCATCTGCCGAGGTGAAAGCTGGCTGCGCGCGGCAGTGTCAACGGTGAAGCTTGTTAGGACAGTTGAGAGCTGGATGCTTAGCCAAGTTGCCAATCGCTAGCGCTTAATCGTCAATCGCAGCTAACTGTCTTTGTCGCTCTAATATGAAAGAGTGACAGAGAGGAAAAACTACGGTACGCTACTAAGCGCTAGCGCTTGGCAACTTGGCTAAACATACTGGTTCGGTTAGGTTGGACTAGGCGTAGTTTTTCAAAGGCAATTAGACAAAATTATTGAAAATCTTAGCAACCCCCTGACCGGACTCTGGTAAACCAAACTTAGCAGGTTGTGTAGAGATACAAAGCCTGCGACGTTTGATTTCCAGGCAAAGCAAGTAATAGTGTTTTTCTCAAACTTGCAATCAAATAAAAAAGTCGGAAAATTTCACACACAAACAAACAAATCTAAAACATTAATAAAAAAAGTTACACTTAATTTTTTTTTACTATTTAATTCCCTGGTAACATTGACATTAGTTCTATGGTTTATTACGGCGAAATGCCAAGATATCCTATCACTTTTAGTTACTACCGGTATTTTACTTTTTAAAGTAGGTTATTGCTAGTACTTCGCAGTCCTAGAACTGCTAAGAAGTTTTGAAATGCCATAACCATAACATATCAAGTTCAATCATCGAACCAGCGACATGGTACTTCCTGGTGCAATTTGACGTACGTAATGATAATATTTTATTGCAAGTTTGAGAAAAGTCATTTAAAATGAAGCTCGTGAGGACTCGTTGAGTTGTCAAATGATTGGATACTTTAATAACCTCTTGACCGTCATAAATAGCAATGCATATACATGACGACGAAGACAGTTTAAAGTTCTTACCAAATGGCAAAATACAGTTGACAATTTCAAGTGAAATTACAGATTGTTAGCGGTCAAGAGGTTAAAGCAAAAATAACTTGTATGTGAAAATCATTAAGTCAAATGATAAGTTGTCAGCAATGTAGAATAATGCATTATAAAACGGGTATTTTGCTGTTTTTAGTTTAAGTCACCTATTCAGAATATGTCTCAAATAAGGATTATTGTCACAAATGTTGTGTCGCATCAACCTCGATAGGTACACAATCAAAAAGCGAATTGATATTTTTAGACTTTGATTATTTAAGTGCTGTTACCGTATTCTACTTTAATTAATTTTAAATAATTTATCAGTCGTCTGGAGTGCACAATGAACTCTTTTGTTATATATTATTCATGACTTTTAACTCGATTACTCTCGCTCTCTATTTATTTTATCACGATGTGTTCAGTTATTTTAATTTTATTTCAAGTAGCTTATTAATGAGAAAGCCTTCTGCCTCATTAGATAGGTAATTGTATTCTTATATCGAACGAATGATTATTGTTGTATATGTGAGGAAGAAGATTTCAAATAAAATAAAATAATACTATTAGCATTGTCGCATGTGAGTTACTTTTCGTTGCAGTTCCTGATAATTGAAAAGCTAATTTAAAAACCCTTCAATTCTACATTTTCTAGCCTAAAGTTTATATTATACTGAACTGAGATATTGGAAACTATTTATAAAAAAAACTTAGCTTGTAATACAAAAGAAGGTCCTTATAAAATTCATTGTTTTTAAAATGACAATTTCGCTTTTGATTACAAATCACAAACAAGTGACGGGCGCCTGGTGTATTTTTTATGTCACATTCATCCATCAGTGAATTTATTTCTCACCCACTTAAATAAAATACGATTGGGCCACATTCATCCCCTAGTAAGAAACGCTTGATTACAAAAATTACCACAGAATAAAGATACAGTCCAGATTTCTTTTCCTTCGGTTTTTTAAGGAAACGCCCGAATTCAGAATGCTGTCGCATTGAACTTCAGTGCCCATTGCACTGAAGCAAATTGAAACAGAAAGATAAATTCGTGTTTTCACTACATCTGCACGCAAAGTTCATCAGCCTTTTATTTTATTTAAACATTAATAATTATTTCGACGAAACTGAAATCAGTACCGCTACTTAATACTATTTTAGACTACTGCTCCATTACAGGCACAAATCTAACATTAAAGATACGATCCTGAGCATTGTTGCCTGACCATTCATGGACTTTATACCAATTACAATAAGAGTCACGAATGGTCAGCTCTTCCATTTATTTTTTCTGATCCAATAAAAACGCTGGTTGTTCTGTGCAGATGGCGTTTGTCGCGACACGTCGCGCTACTGCGAGAACGTCCGTGCCATGAACATGTGCGCGTTGCAGCGCTTCCAGCGGCTGTGCTGTAAGACCTGTAACCATTAGATCCAGCGGTTCGCTAAATACTTGAAAAAGTACGCTGAATCTATCAACTAATTCAATGATGTCTGTGCTAAAATATGAGCGCTATCAGCAGCTGTGCTGTAAGACCTGTAACCATTAGATCTAGCGGTTCGCTAAATACTTGAATAAGTACGCTGAATCAGTCAACTAAACTAGTAGTTCTTGTAACAATTAACTTCAATTGTACTAGTTACCAGTGGCAATGTTTGAAGACCTGTAAGAATTAAATCCAGCGGTTCGATAAAAAAATTCGAACGCTACCAGCACTTGTGCTGTAAGACTTGTAACAATTAAATCCAGCTGTTTGATAAATAATTGAAAAAGTAAGCTATATGTTTCAACTTATTGAATGACGTCTGTTCTATAATATGAGCGCTATCAGCAGCTGTGCTGTAAGACCTGTAACCATTAGATCCAGCGGTTCGCTAAATACTTGAAAAAGTACGCTGAATCTTTCAACTAAACTAACAGTTCTTGTATCAATTAACTTCAATTGTACTAGTTACCAGTGGCAATGTTTGAAGACCTGTAAGAATTAAATCCAGCGGTTCGATAAAAAAATTCGAACGCTACCAGCACTTGTGCTGTAAGACTTGTAACAATTAAATCCAGCTGTTTGATAAATAATTGAAAAAGTAAGCTATATGTTTCAACTTATTGAATGACGTCTGTTCTATAATATGAGCGCTATCAGCAGCTGTGCTGTAAGACCTGTAACCATTAGATCCAGCGGTTCGCTAAATACTTGAAAAAGTACGCTGAATCTTTCAACTAAACTTGCACTTCTTGTAACAATTAACTCCAATTGTACTCATTACCAGTGGCAATGTTTGAAGACCTGTAACAATGAAATCCAGCGGTTCGATAAAAAAATTAAAAAGCACGCTGAATCTTTCAACGAATTCACTGATGTCTGTGCTAAATATGAGCGCTATCAACAGCTATGCTGTAAGACCTGTAACAATTGGATCCAGCTGTTCGCTAAATAATTTAAAAAATACGTTGAATCTTTCATCGAATTCACTGATGTCTGTGCTAAATACGAGCGCTACCAGTAGCTGAGCTGTAAGACCTGTAAAAATCAGATCCAGCGATTTACAAAATAATTTGAAATGATCCAATCATTTCGCTAATAAAATATATTAAGGTCTACGTCTAATATTACAATCAGTGCTATAAGATCTATAACTATTAAGGTGGATTTAGACCAAACGAGCGAATGCTCATAATATCCCCCACTCTACGAAATCAACGAATTTCGACGAATTACGTTGTGTAACGATCGAATTTCGTACAGTGGGGGATAGAATGAGCATTCGCTGGTTTGGTCTCAATCCACCTATAAGTGATGATATTTGCTTATCCATTGATTAAGTAAAAATATTTATTTGCTGACTGAAAATCGTTACTTGACCGTATATTAAACTCTAAGTACTATGTAACGTTTTCTATCCAATGGCTCTTATGGCCGATGGCGCTTACGTACAATATCACATTTGTATTTGGGAAATGTTGATAACGACATAAGCGCCGTCGACAGTGTCCCTTTTGATAAAAAACGTCACAAATTGGTCTAGATCTGGGGCCTATTTCTCGAAAGCTTGTAAGTTGTAATACAAGCGGAAGTCTTTATCCAATTAATAGTGTTAAAAAGAGACTTCCACTTGTATTACCTACAAGTTAGAGTTCCGCTTGTATTGCTTTCGAGAAACGGGCCCCTGAACATCTTACTTTCAACAATTTAATAAGTAGGTATTTTACTTAAGTGCTTACTAAATTCGTTAAACAATGTAAAAAATATTAGGAAATTGTACTCGTACTTAAGGTACCTACTGTTATTTTCAGTAATAATGTTTTATTGAGGCTATCGTTATATTAAGAAATGTGGAATTGAAGCAGGAATATTAAAAGGTAGTTATCAAAATGTGTGATTTCCCATAAATTTTCCGATATTAAATCTAAAATTACTTTAGTCGTAAAAATCACAGCTGTAAACTTGAACCATAGTTTTTTTATTAATTTAATTTTATGGTAAAACTTTTTAAACTCTTTTTGCCTTATAAATTTTGGTTGCTAAGCGTGACATATTAGGGGGAAGACACATTTATCAGCATGCGTACGCATTTTGTCTAATGAAATTTTCCGTTTAGTGTTTAGTATGAAATGTGTAAGCATGCGTACGCGTGCGGAAAGCTGGACGCGTTCTCATACTAAACTGACATTTTCTATATACAAAATGCGTACGCATGCTGATAAATGTGTCTTCACTCTTAATAAATTTTCAAATACAAACACAAATAATTTTCAAGTAATTTTAATGCTACCTATACCTACAATTAAAGAATCAAAAGATACAGCCATGTTAAGCGATGCTAAGTGAAATGTTCTATTAGTAATATTCAACAGATCTGATCATGTTTATTATTATATTTTCTAAATTATCTTATAAAAATAACTTTCTAAGTACTCGTATTACGAGAGAGATTGTCGTTTATATTAAAGATGCACAACATGAAAAAAAAAATAGATCTAGTCGTAAAGTGCACTGGTTGGTCGAAACAATGAACGTTTGTGATTTATTTTTAAACGGAGACGAACCATACACAATGTGATACTAAGACGACCAAAAGCTAATCAAAATGACAACTAGTTGTCTTGTAAAAGTGTCAGCAACTAAGTCTGGTCTACATTAAAGAAAGTTTAATATATGAAAAGTTTTGGCCGACTGTTCGCCACAGTATCATTAATTTGAATTGTCAGATTTTTGGCTCCAATTTTGTCGTCTTTAACACGTTCCCTGTGCATGCATCACATGTGATGCATTTGAAGGTATTGATGATACTTGAATGCAGCATATATTATGATGCACGTCCCTATTTAAATATAGGGATAATTTGAAATTTGCACGTACGAGCTAAGCTACGTTAACTTACCCACAGGTAAAACAACAAAAGTGGCAATTTGATAAAATTAGGTATTGGCGGACTTTTAATACTGTTGCCAGGTTATGCTTGAACTTTTTGTGCGAGAATTTGCACGTGAGAGGTGACACTATCGATTTTAGCTGTACATGGAACGTGTTTAGTAGTAAGTACAGTGTGTATCTGATCTCTGATCTACACTACGGCTTGCCACTCTCAAACTCTTCGTGAGAAAAAAGGTTGAATTGGTATACCATATTTTGAGCTGATGGTACCCTCTGATATGAATAAAAGAATTTGTGAAATCAATGATTTGATAGGAATATCTACTAAACTAACGATTGAACAAAAAGTTTCAATATAATAGTCCTCGAATTGATTATTATGTAAGTAGGAATCAAAATATTTAGTAAAATGTTTTGTACTATATATTTAAATATATGTAAATATATAATAAATATACAAAAGCAGCACAATATACCTTATGCTTAGCTCTGTCATAAAAAATGCACTATCATATAGGAAAATGCAATATTCATATATAGAAAAGGTAGTAAAAATGCCAAAATGAATGCAAAAGCGAATCGATAAGTGCAGTAAAGTTGTTTCAAACTATATATATCTAGTAAATAATTATTAAATGTCAATTTAGTAAATTTATTTTTAATATTTTTAAGTTTTCTCTAGAATTGTTAAGGGCATTACGTATATAGGTAAGCGAAATGTTTAACATATGTAATATGTATATTGAAAATTTATGAGAACTAGTGTCATTCTTTATTATGGAAAGCAATACAAGTCGCTTACATTGAAACATGTACATATTATCATTAATTAAAAGTATGACCTATGAAATAGGAAAAAACTATGAATTTTGTCTTACTTTAGTCAAATTTTACCTATTCATAATTTTAAACTTTTTTTGAAACCGCTTTAAATTATGGTTTCACATCAAGATATTATTAAAGCCTATATAGTGTCCCACTGCTGGGCAAAGGCCTCCCCCCTTAGTCTCCAATCGTCCCGGTTTTGAGCAATCTGTGGCCAGCCGTTGAGATGCGCGTCCAGGTCGTCCCTCCACCTCCTCCTGGGTCGGCCAGCTGCTCGCCTGTCTTGTGGCACCCATTCCGTGGCTACTTTAGCCCACCTATCTGGGTGCATGTGGCAGACATGGCCGGCCCAGTCCCATTTAAGCTTGGCGGTCTTGACTCCAACATCAGCAATACGGGTTTTGGAGCGCAGCGTGGTGTTTCTGATTCGGTCTATCCGTTTGACTCCTAGCATGCTGCGCTCCATCGCTCTCTGGCAAACCTTCAATTTGGTCTTTTGCGCCTCGGTAAGTGACCAAGTTTGAGCACCGTAGGTTAGGACAGGCAGAATGCACATGTCGACGAGTTTCCGCTTCAGAGTCAAAGGAAGATCACCCTTCATTAACCCCTTCATGGACCAATAGCTTCCCCATGCATTTTGGATTCGCCTTTCGACTTCTCTATCCTGTCTACGGCTGAAGGAAACTATTTGGCCCAAATACGGGTACTCGTCGACATAGTGGATTACTTGCCCATCTACCTCGACCCTACGTTCCGTGCTGTTGGTCATTATCTGCGTCTTTGCCCTGTTCATTGTAAGACCAACTTGAAGGCTTGCCAAACTGAGGTCTTGAAGCATTGTTTGGAGTTCTTCGGCTGATGGAGAAAACAAAACAATGTCATCGGCGAAACGGAGATTTGTTAATCTTCGTTCACCCATGACAAAGCCTTTGTCCTGCCAGCGGACCGCCAAGCTTCGGAATATTTGTTCCAGGGTGCTTGTGAAAAGTTTAGGCGATACCGGGTCTCCCTGTTTTACACCTCTTTCAATTTTGAACGGCTGACCAGAAGATTGCAACTTTATGTTAGCCGTGCTATTATCATAAATGGCATTTAGTAAATGTATGTATGTGGACTCGATACCTTGTTGCTGAAGTGCTGTAAATATGGAATAGTGTGAAATGCTGTCGAAAGCCTTCAACTCACATCAAGATAATCAAGATAATATATCGTAATTCTTGTGTTTAACAAACATTAAAGCGGTTCCAAAATCATGATTATCTACTTTTTATTTACATAGGATTATGTATTCAACGACTTCTATTGTACTAGTAAGGGTTTCTTTAAATACGCTATACAGTATTATAAAAAATACGAACTATTAGGTAAACAATTTGTTGTCAATTGTTAAAAGCATCATTATACTAAATGTAAATATAATTAAAATATATGTTATGATTATGATTTACAAGGGTACATGTTTATGTAATTGGCATAATATATTCCATATATTTATGTACCTACTTATTATGTATTATTGCAAAACCATTAATCATTTCAAATACCCATAAGTATTTGGAAACATGAAGCTAAAATTGTAAAAATATTATTGATTGATAATGATGATTGATATCCCTAATAAAAAATAAATAATACTACTTTGATACAGTAGTCCCCCGATTATCCGAACTAGTAGCGATATCACTTCAGATAATCAATAAACGTTCGAATTAATCGACATCTATATTTTTTAAAGACAAAATCAAACAAAAATTACAAATTTTATTGTACAATTATTAAAATG